>PVJD01010234.1:0-55396 GCA_004026545.1 Mormoops blainvillei
CCTCGAGCGGCAAGGGACCTCGGGAATGTTCAGATGCCCCTAGAGCCTGAGCTCACCGCGGTGAAAACACGTCCGCACCTTAGAACTGTAGCCGGCCTTGAGAAAAACGGGACGGGGCAAAGCGAGCCGGCAGGCTGTCGTGAAACCCGCCAAAGATAAACGTGAATGAGAGAAACGGACTTGTCGCGCCCACAAAAAGAAACATCGTGTTAAGCGTGCAGAAGAGTTATACTACAGACCAAATCTTAAGGAAAATAGTATCCACGAGTCGTTTGGCGCTAAATTATCTCAGGATGTTTTTAAAGCCGAACAAAAAGAAAAACGTCTATTTCTACGCCCAATGCCTCTCCTACTTCCTGGTTTCTGCCAAATGCGCCATCTTTAGTTCCGAGTCACGAGGGCTGGAAAAATACCAGACAAATCACTCCTCTATTCTTAAATTTTCTGCTGTTGTACTCATGCACTATAACCTGTTGCTTCATTTGTGCAGTGAGACATTATGCCTATATCCTTGGAGGCCAGCTTTTCCATTCCCATTAACATCACGATGCCTTACAAAGCATGTCATTTTGTTTATCCAAATCCTGTGAGAAGGCAGAAATATTACAAATCCAATCCGTCTCAAAGCGAACTGTTTACCTTTCCACTCAAAACCTTTCTGGGTTTCTATCTTGGTCTAAGTTACCACTAACTTCCCAACATTATAGTTAAGATACCTGTAGAGCATCCTATACCTCTTACACCAAAATCATGTCCAATCTACCGTTATAATATTCCCAGTGAATACCTTATCCATCTTCTTTTATTTTTAATTATTTTTATTGATTATGCTATTATACTTGTCCCAATACATGGCTCTTTGCTGCCCCACCCAGCATCCCCAGTCCCTCAGGCAATGCCCCCACCATTGAACATGTCCATGGGTCATAAGTATAACTTCTGTGGCTACTCCATTTCCTATACTGTGCTTTACATCCCCATGGCTATTCTGTGACTGCTTATTTGTACTTCTTAATCCCCTTGCCTCTTCACCCATTTCCCCACACCCCCTCCCTTCCATCTAGCAACCATTAAAATGCCTCTCGTACCCATGGTTCTATCTCTGTTCTTCTTGTTTATTTAGTTTGTTTTTAGATTCAATTGTTGATAGATATGTATTTATTGCCATTTTATTGTTCACAGTTTTGATCTTTCTTTTTCTTAAATCAGTCCATTTAACATTTCATATAATAATGGTTTGGTGATGATGAACTCCTTCAGTTTTTATCTCTCTGGGAAGCTCTTTATCTGCCCTTTGATTCTAAATGATAGCTTTGCTGGGCAGAGCAATCTTGGCTGTGGGTCCCTGCTTTTCATGACTTTGAATATTTCTTGCCAGTCCCTTCCAGCCTGCAAAGTTTCTTTTGCGAAATCAGCAGGCAGTCATATGGGAACTCCCCTATAGGTAAATAACTGCTTTTCTCTTCCTTCATTTAAGATTCTCTATTTATCTTTAACTTTTGGACTGTTTAATTATGATGTGTCTCAGAGTGGGCCTCTTTGCATGCATCTTGTTTGGGACTCTCTGTGCTTCCTCAACTCATGTCTATTTTCTTCACCAAATGAGGGAAGTTTCATTATTTTTTCAAATAGATTTCCAATTTCTTGCTCTTTCTCTTCTTCTTCTGGCACCCATGTGATGTGAATGTTGGAATGCCTGAAGTCGTCCCAGAGGCTGCTTATGCTATCCTCATTTTGGTGGGGGTCAGGGGATGGATTATTTTTTTCTTCTTGTTGTTCTGATTGTTTGTTTTGCTTCCTTATGTTCCAAATCATTGATTTCATTCTCAGCTTTATCCGCTATAAATACTGTTGTTTCCCTGTAAATTGTTCTTTCTGTCAATTAGTGAATCCTTCATTTCTGACTAGATCTTTTTGATGCTGTTGAGGTCCTCACTAAGTTCTTTGAGAATCCTTATAACCAGTGTTTTGAACTCTGCATCTGATAGGTTGTTTATCTCCATTTTTGTTTAGTTGTTTTTCTAGAGTTTTGATCTGTTCTTTCATTTGGGCCATGTTTCTTTGTCTCCTCATTTTGTCAGCCTCCCTGTGTTTGTTTCTGTGTATTAGGTAGATCTGCTATGACTCCCTGTGTTGGCAGCATGGCCTAATGTAGTAGGTATCCTGTAGGATCCAGTGGCATAGCCTCACCTATCACAAGTTGGATACTTGAGGGCTGAATTCACTCTCCTCTGATAGTTGAGCTTTGATTGCTGTTGGCAGCTCAATGGGAGGCATATACCCAGGGCAGTCATCTGCAAGCATGGGCTATGACCACTGACCATCAACCTCTTCCCTGCATAGAGGATCATCTGTGTAGAGGCAGGGTGGTGATGCTCTGTCATGGTCTGTAGCTGTCTACTGGGTGTTCAGGCTCTGGGATATCCTGGGTGGTGCAGATCAAGGTCAGCCCCCACCTGTTTTCTGCCCAGGGCACTCTGCATGAGCTATAAGGAAATCTGAGGTGGCTGCTACTTGTGCTGGGCTTGGAGATTCACAAGCAAAGCTAATCTGTGAATCTAGATTAGCTGTTGCTAGTGCCAGGCCTGGGGCTCCTTAGCAAGAGGTATGGGGGCTTGGGACTTACTGAAGCTGGACGTTACTTATTTGATAGGATTTAGGAAGTTGTGAAGCAGGAACCAAGACAAGCCATTCATATGGAAAAGTCATGTCCTGGTTACAGTTTGGCTGGGCCCATAACTTGGGTGGGACTGAGTCTTTGGGGATCTCCAGGGCCAGTCAAACAGTGTTAGCCAAGTTGATGAAGACTCAGATATGGCAACTGCCTGTTGGCTCTCGGGCTCTTTGTGGGGAGGGCTCAGAAAAGGAGCAATGGCCTCTACCTACCTTTCTGTCTGGAAGAAAGCTGTCCCCCAGCTCTTGCCTTGATGTCACTCTGCTCCTCCCTGTATGCCACTAGTGCCCTTCAAGTCACTACCCCAGTGCTAGAGCTCAGACAGAGTGAGTTTGAATAAGTCCTGGTGTGAGTTCTTTAAGGGCAACTGCTTGGGACTTTAGCATTTTCATCCACCATATCCATCCCCACTGGTTTTTGAAGCCAGGAGTCATGGTGACTTATCTTCCTGGCACTGGAGCACTGGTCTTCAGGACCTGGTATAGGACTGGGACTCTTCGCTCCTGGGATATCCCTCCTGAATTTGTATCCACCACACATGGATATGGGACCAGCCCATTCCATATCACTGCATCTCTGCTCCGTCTACCAGTATGGATGGATGTGGTTATTCCACAGTTGTCAGACTTCCATTCAACTCAATTTTTGATGGTTCTAAGTGGTAGTTGTTTATTTTAGTTGTAATTTTGGTGTGGTTGGGCAAGGACACAAGCCATGTTTACCTATGCTGCCATCTTGACCAGAAGTAGGTTATTATCTTAATACTCACAGCCTAATGCCAGCCTTCACGGCTTCTCACAGGGATTATTTAAGAGGGCCTCTTAAGCAGCCCGCTGACTCAAGTTTTGACCTCTGAATTCCATCCTCCACATTGCTAACTAGAATGACCTCACTAAAAATGTAAATCTGATAATGCCAGTCTCCTAAAGATTCTTCAGAGATGATCTGCAGGAGAAAACTCTAGCTATTTTGCCTAGGGTACAAGACACTCCGTCTCTCTGACTAGTTTCATTTTTTATCGCCTGTTTTCAATTTTATTCTTCAACAATGTTGAAATAGGTGCACTGCAACAATCTATATCTTTTCATGCCATAGGTCTTGCACACATTGCCCCCTTTCCCTGAAAATCCCTCCTGGTAAACATCTACTTCTGCATGTGTCAGCCCAAGTGTTGTCCATCCTTTGAATCTTAACTAGTCCAACTAATTCCTGTAAGCACTCCTGCTATATATATCCTGTTGTGCTTGGGACACTCATTCTATAAAATATTTTACTTTGCTTTGTACTTTAATTTTTCTAGCCTCAGCATCAACCATAGTATGTATCAAATAGTACTTCATGAATGTTTGTGAATGAGTAATGATGACATATACAAGGGGTGGGCAAATATAAGTTTACAGGTATGAGTACATGAAATAGATTTTATTCTTGTATTGTTATTTATTCATTATTATGTTATTTATTTGTATTGCAACATAAACCTACACTTGCCCACTTGTGTACTGAGCTCTTTCTAGGAGCTATACATTATAGGTGTTTAATGTACTTTTCATTTGTCCTTACAAGTGTGATATATCTACTTTTATGAAAAGAAGTTAAAACTAGCTGCACATTCTTAGTCAGGTATTATTTTCATAACACATTCCCCAGTTTATGAGACTGGCTGAGATACACAGTTGTTATCATCTCTTGCCTAGATCTTTGCAATAGCTTGCAGGGGTGAAGTTGAGCTGGGAGTGGGGGTGGCAAGGAATGATTCATAGCAGAAGTGACATTTAAAAGTACATAGAGTAGTCCAGGTTGGGAAGATTTTCTGGGTAGAAAAAGGTGAGGTATAGTGGTGACTGAAAGAAAGCTTGACATAATCCAAGAACTGAAGTAAATTCAGCATGATGAAAAGTCAAGAATGAGACTAGAGGCTTTGGGAGAAAGTAAGACAAGAGATGTAAGCAAGTTATGAAGAGACCTAGAAACTATTATTGGGTCAATGAAGTACCATTAGAGGGTTTTAATAATGGAGTAAAATGGTCAAATTTTCCTTTCAGAAAGAAATGCTGGCTGCAATGTGGAAAATGGATGGGAAGAAGACAAATCTAGATACAGGGATATGAGGTACGATGATGTTATTATAAGTCATGTAAGACAAATCCAAGGTCAAGGTGTTGGCAGGGTTGGTATCTTCTGAGGCCTCTCTCCTTGGATTTTAGATGACTGCCCTCTCCCTCTATCTTCACGTAGTCTTCCCTCTGTACTTGTCTGTGTCCTAATCTCTTCCTGGAAGGACATCAGTTTTATTGGATTAGGGCCCACCCTAATGACCTAATTTTAACTTAATTGCACCTTTAAAGACAGTATCTCCAAGTGCAGTTGCATTCTGAAGTACTAGGGGCTAGAATTTCAACATATGAATTTTGGAGGGACAAGAATTCAGCCCATAACACTGCTGAAGTAGGATTCTGAAGGCAAATCAGAATGTAACAAGTGGTTCTTGTTTTGATTCTCATTCAGCACAAACCAACTATATAAAGACATGTTGTAGGCAATCAGTTATTTCAATTTGGGCTATGTATTAGATATTAAGGAATCTTTGTTAATTCCTTAATAGATGAAATAACAGTATTGTGGTTATGTAAGAATATGACTTTTTAAAGTACACAGAATAGATTGGCAAGATGTCTGAGATTTGCTCTAAAATATTCCGCTCCCCACCCCCCAAAAAAAATATTGTGGAAAGATGATGTATGTATATATAAAATTTAGTGGTTGTTGAATGTGGTTGATAGATACCTGGTATTTTATTATATTTTTTCTGTGTGTGTTTAGAAATTTTCATAATAAGCAGGAATAATACAAATAGGAAAACTCATATTTTGAAAGCTATAGCACCAGGGAAAAAGGAAAAAGTACTCAGTGACACTACCCAAAGAGAATCTCAACCAGCTTTTGTGGTAAACTTCTTTTCAGTCTGTTTTTTATGCACATTTTTTTTATTTAAAGATTTTATGTATTTATTTTTAGAAGAGGGGAAGGGAGGGAGAAAAAGAGGGAGAGAAACACCGAAGTCTGGTTGCCTCTAAAGTGCCCCCTACTGGGAACCTGGCCCACAACCCAGGCATGTGCCCTGACTGGGGAATCCAACCAGTGACCCTTTGGTTTGCAGGCTGGTGCTCAATCCACTGAGCTATACCAGCCAGGGCTATGTATATTCTAAAATTAGTCATACCATTTGTAAGATGTTTATTTCTGCTTTCTTGATTGAGCATGGAAATAAAAGTATAACAACATTATTATGTATGCCATATAAACTTCATAAAAATTCTAACTTTGTTAATAATGTTCATATATGCTCATAGTAAAAATTTAAACAACTAGCCAGATGTTATAATGTAGAAACTGAAAGCCTACCATATGTTAATCATTGATACATTTTATACATTCTTCCAGACATTCTTTTATGTACATGTTCTAAACATGCTCAATTACAAAGACAATTTCATGCTATAGTTTTTGTCCCACCACCTTTTATTGTCTTTGTGAAGTGTTATTATGCTGGAAGGCTTTTTATGTCAGTAATTATCTACCTTATTTTAATGGCTTCATTCTATAGCATTTCTATTCCAAAGTATCTTCATCGGTTATAATAAAAATGTCAAAAAGTGATATGTTGGATTTTTTTAAATTAAGAGAGCTTTCATATAAGCCTCTCATAGTACTGTTAAATTCGTTCCTCAGTATTTTATATAACTTTGGTGCTATTTGGAGTGCAGCAGCTTCTCTAACTATTGTATACATCCTAACTGGTGATTGCACATTTTCCTGCTTTTCCTCCTTCTTGGTCTCCTTTGCTAGCTTTAGCGAATCTCCTTGACCTCTGGGTATTGGAGTATCCCAGAGCTAACTCTGTGGCCCTGTTCTCAGTATATACGTACTTGGTTGGTGATCTCTTCCAGGCTCTGTATCCCACTGCCCTACAGACTACTCCCAAAGTATCTCCCCAGCCCATTCTTCTTTCCTGAACTCCAGCAGAGGCGGATTTAACAGTGGGTGCACCGGACACGTGTCCTGGGCCCCAACTTCTGAAGGGCCCCACAAAACCCCAACTTTACACTTTTTTCTAATGACACCAAATTTGGTTTCGTATGTGCAATACATATATTCAAATCTTATTGGAAATAAAACATTAATAGTACATAATATTTTTTATTTATTTAAAAATATCGTTAACATGTATTTTTATTTTCCCTCTCTCTTTTTTTTAAGGGGCCCAATATTTTCTTCTGCACCCGGGGCCTTAACTGACCTTAATCCACCTCTGAACTTCAGGCTTAACTTCAGACTGAACTTCAGCTGCATGTCTCATAGGCATCTCAAACTTATCTTTTCTGAGACTGAACTCCTAACCTTGGCCTCCTCAGACAAACTCCACTTGAAGCTTTATTTCACATAGTGACGATTCCATTTTTTCCAGTTACTCAAGCCAAACACCAAACACCAAACACCAAACACCTTGGAGTGATCTCTGACCTTTTTCCTTTTCTTACACCTCATGTACAACCTATCGGGTTAGTCTAGATTTGAACCCAAATCCCATGCAAGAGAGGCTGTTTATGATTTAGAGGGGAGGGTATTTTTTTTTTTCCTTTACCCAAAATTAGCTCAGACATTCAAGCCTCCTTGCATCTTTTTGCTGATGTAGTCTTTTGAAGATTCCAGTTCTATATGAAGATCTTCGTTCCGACACTGAACGAGCCCTCATACACTAGGTTTTGGGAGGCATTACATTCTAGAACTACATTTAGGGTATCAGCAAATGCCTCTAGGGGTAGGAATGCCTTCAGTGCCTGCTCACCGCCCTTGTTTAAGTTCTCTCTTGTTTTTGGTCCCTGGAAATTTCTTTTACTTTTCAGTGAGCTCAATGATGCAATGTAGTCAACATTTCTCACTGGTTTTCAGGAGAAAGTTATTTTCTGCATAAAAAGGAATTTCCTCTCTTTCAATCCTTAATACATGTTGCAGGGAATTTTATGAGTTAATAATAATTACCTTCTCATTTAAATTTAGCAGATGACTTACTGAAACAATTGAACCTTCCTTACAAAATTCCTGCGGGATGACTTGCTAAGATAACTCAAACCTATAGATACGGATTAGGTCAGAATTCACTGAGCTTCCCACAGTATATAAAGCTATTTATAGATTTGTTGTCTACATGAATACCATTTTATTAGGAAAATATTTTGATTTAGGTCTCTGAAATCCCCATTTAAGAAAAAAAGAACAGAAACTGTTGCAGAGGCTAAGGAATGAATTGTTTAAAAAAGTCAGCTGTGCTCATTCTAGATCTCCAAAGCAACGAACACTAGATGGCAGCAAATCAATATGGCATATCATTACATGTGCCTAAAAGATCACAGTTTAAGTGTACGGAAGGCCTTATCATTACATCTTATGTACCCATTGTTAACCAAACAATTACTAAAGTTTAATCTACCAGATTGAATTTATATTAGTTCATGAGAGGCATTAAACCTGAAGGCTGAAAAATACAGTTTCTAGATTAGTAAATATAGTACAGAATGGTGTCTGTACCTCCAGTCTATAGACCACCCACAGAATCTAGAGCACTTTCCTATCACTAAAAACTACTCTCTACACACCTAATCTGTCATCTGTGACAAGAGGCCCTGTGATTGAACAAAAGGCACGTTTCGGATACTCATTCCTGTTCCTGGGTTGTAAGACCTTTTGTGGCTACTAATGCTTAAATATTTTTCATGTTGTTCAAATGGTATGCATTTGCTACATGGAGAATCAGCTGCATCTCTCTTATGAAGTGTGAAAATAGGGGCTTCCCAAACCCTGCTGTGAGCGACTACCAGGCTTACTTCTCCGAGGGACAAAGGTTAGATTTCTCTACCACAAGTGAGAAGGGACTTTCCTTGTATTCACATATAAGATTATCTTTATATAATTAATGTTTAAAAATGGAAACCCACGATTTTGTGTATAATAGCTTCATGATTTCATTTTTTCTTTCTTAACCTGAGATAATTTAAAATTATATGTCTTTTTAAATGTTTAGAATAAATTACTATTAAAATAAGGTATTCATAGTACAGAAGGACTTACAAGGGAAAATGACAAATCCGTGGTTCACCCTGTGTTTCCCAAAGTGCTGCTCCTGACAGTAATCGCCTTCAGTTTCTGCTTTTGTTTCTTCTGGTGATCACCTCTGTTAAAGAGAAAACCACAGGCCCAAAATGATGTCACTTGTGCCAAAGCCCTTGATACCAAACCTAGATTTAATATCTGACCTAATTGCCATTTTAAACTTTCTTAGAAATGTAATCTTAAGCAAGCAGTCTGGAGTTTTCCAGTTAGTCACTTGGGCTGTTTCCATCTCTCACAGCAAGAGGTAATCTGAGTGATACAAGACCTTATCTCCCTTCTCTCTTTGCCAAAGAAAGAGATGTTATCCTGGGCTAAAAATAATCTATTCTGTTCTTTTGTTAATAGCTCCTTGCTCCACCCATTCTTCCTATAAACATTTTCCATTTTGTACAGCCTCTCAGAGCACCCTTCTACTTGCTTGACGGGCAATACACAGTTTGTGAATCACCTAATACAGTCCATTTGATCTCCAAGTTTACCCAGTTGATCTTTAACACCCATCTGCCACTGATTGCCATTTCTTAATCACCACTAAAATGTTGCCTTAGTTTACTGCTAAGGGAGACAGTTTAACTCATTCGCATTGCCTTCTGCCTTCCTTACCCATCTCTTTCCAATAAAGTCACGTAAGGAGGCAATAGAGTATCATAAAGAAGAGCACAGTCTCTGGAATCCCACTTCCGCATTTACTAGCTGTGTGACCTTGGAAGACGAGTTACTCAATCTCTTTGAACCTTCTCCACGATCTATAAGATGGGGATGGTAATAGTCCATTCCTTAGAGGGTAATTATGGAGATAAACAGGTCAATATATTTAAAGCGCTAAACGAGTATTACATTTACTACAATTAATTCCTCTTTTGGTTATGCTTGTAATTTTAGATAGTATACTTACTCCTTTGTTTCTGATCAACTATATATTGCATCTCTTGTCACCCCACTTTTTAAGATGAAGACACCGGCAACAGCACACTTCCCTTTCACCCTCCCCCCTTTCCACACCTCAGTCTCACCCCCTATATTTTCTACCTCTTAGCTGGTGAGTCCATTTTCTGGGGGATTTTCTCAACTTTTTCTTCTAACCAGCCATTGAAAATTTTACTTCAGCAATCTTAAGAGTTTTACCTGATATCTTGTGTTTCTTTTTATAGGATTTTACAGATTCAAGATTTTATTGACTGTTGTGTTATTCAGGGTCTGCTGGTCAGGGACAAAAATTACCCCACCAGTAATTTGAATAGAGAAAATAGGCAATTGTGAACTAAGTAAAAGATGCAGTAGTTCCTAAAATGGGTGAAAGAGATCTCTAAGGTATATGGAGGTAGTAACTGCGGCATTGAGGGAAAAGAGAATAGGACAGAACTTTGAACCTCCCAAGGTGGAGGTGGCCCAGGCAGACAGTCAGACAGCCGAGAAGTGGGCCTGGTTGTCATGGGAGCATTTTGCATCGCTGCTGAAGTAAACACTGGTGGGACCCCTGCTGGACCAGGCAAGAAAAACAACCCGAGAACGAAAGGTGCCTCCTCCCCTTTGAAACTTGCGGTGCCCTCTCAGGGTCTTCCGTCAGCGGAGCCCACAGCTAACCAGCCAGCAAAGTTGATGGCAGAGTCCACTGTCAGTAACATGAGCAAGGGAAAAAGGGGTGAGTTTTAGGCTGAGGAACAATAAATTAATAATTGGCATTACTGTCTCTGAGTTTACTGAATAAATAGGCCACCTTCCTTTTCTTGGTTCTCTCCTGCTCCTTGAATAAGTTCAACTTTCCTTGTAGATTTTTCTTTTTTCCTGTTTATCTTTGGCCTCTCTATAATTCTGGAGGCTTTTAAAAATTTCTGGACTTCCTTACTGGTTATTTGTTAAACATAAGGCAGTGAAAAGTTGATTCAGAGCTCTAGGGTTGTGGGCGGGGCTTGCCAATTGATCAGCCTTGCTTTAGGGTGTTTCTCTGAGGAAAAGCCACTTTGGCTGCCCGCTTCTCTGGGTAGCGCAGCCTCTAAAAAGAAAAATCTTCCAAATTCTTTTTACTAGAGTGGCAAATACCTGTTTGCTAGGTGTTCTGCTTGTCGAGATGAAGGAGTGGTATGAAGGACAAATAGGACTTACGCTCACTTTCAATTAATTCCGCCATGCTTAACTCTACATTTCACTCCCTGCTTCCAATTGGTATTTTCCAAGCTTCTCCATATTTCTGCAATGCCAGTTTTCTCAGCTTCTTTAGAAACCATTTGCATTAACTTCTTGTGGCTTCCACAATAAATTAACACAAACTTGGTAGCTTAAAACAACACTCATTTATTCTTTAACAGTTCTAGAAGCCAAAAGTCCAAAATCAAGATGATGGCTGGAGCCAATGAGAAAAATGCGTTCCTTGACTTGTCTAGCTCCTGGTGGCTGTTGGCATTTCTTTGCTTGTGAAGATGTCACTCCAGTCTCTGCCTGTCTTCACAGGGTCTCCTCTCCTGTCTGTGTGATCTTCCTCTGCCTCACTTTTAAAAGGATGCTTGTCATTTGATTTAGGTAGGCCCCACCCAGAAAATCCAGGATGATCTTATCAAAGATTCTTAACTTAATTACATCTGCAAAGACTCTTTTTCCAAATAAGGCAACATTCACAGGTTCTGGGGTTAGGAGTTGACATATCTTTTTGGGGAACACCATTCAACTCACTACACAACTCATCTAACTGCTACTCTAAGAATTGTGATGACATTTCTTGTCTGTTGATACTCTACTTTCTGTCTTTATTGATTTTGTGTATATATCCATATGTATAGTCTATATTATATATATGTGCATGTATGTATACGTGTATGGGGGCGTGTTTTCTTTATAACCACTTGCTGAGTTATTAGGATGGAGATAAATGTATATGGTCAGTCCACAATCCTGACTTTGATATATATAATTTCTTTTGGAAGAATTTTTACTAGGTAGCCTCTGAATAAAATCAAATTAAGCTAAAGTCCAAGAAAGTACAGAACAAATAAGCCAAGTGATATGAGTTCAATCAGTAGTCTCTCTTTCCTATGATTTTATTTTACTTTTTAAATTAAACTTATTGGGGTGACATGGTTCACAAAACCATACAGGTTTCAAGTGCACAATTCAACAAAACATCATCTGCATGCTGTACTGTGTACCCATTGCCCAAGGAAAAGTCTCTTTCTGTCTGCGATTAAGCCCCCTTTGCTCACTTCCACCTACCCTCACCCCCCTTTTCTTCTGGCTATCACTACAAAAGACCCCAAATAGCCTCAGCGATCTTGAGAAAGAACAAAGCTGGAGATATCACAATACCTGGTGTCTAACATTTATTTTTATAGGATTTTGCAGATTCAAAATTTTATTGACTATCGTGTTATTCAGGATCTGGTCAGCAATGATTATTACCACACCAGTAATTTGAGTCGAGAAAATAATTGTGAACTAGTAAAATATGTATTAGCTACTAAAATGTGTCCTCCCAGAACTGTCATGGCAATTTGAGGGGGGGGGGTCCCAAAACTGCAATGCAAATTTATTATCAAGGTATTATAAGGGCCCCGTTGGTCACTTTTAGGTCAGTATGATGTTGAATCTGGTTAAGACTGGTTTTGTTTGTCCCAATTATAGGCAATTGGGAGAGGGAAGTGGGGGGACAGGTGGTTAGTAAAGGTCACATCTAAGATGTTCCAGCCAAGATGGAAAAGGGGAGAGGTAGAGCTTGAGGTCTTTGTTCTCTATTTTAACTCTCCTGCCTCGACTTGATCATGATAGCTAGTAATGGATGCAGACATGACGTTTGAACTTAGGAAGTCAGATTCCAGAACCTGGATTCTTAATCATTACCCAATGTCAGTGCCCCACAAAAAGTTTTATAAATGTTATCTGTTATTATACAGTGTCTGGCAGTAGTAATACCTGCTTGAGTATGTTAGGGTAATAATATGGATGTAATAATTTATAGTTTTAATTTGAACATTTCACTTAATATGTTATATGGTGTGCTTGAGTGTGATATTGTTATGTTACAGAATTACATGCTTATGATTGTGTAATAAAAGATTTTGTAATAAAAAAGGGCATTATTTTTGCCAGACCCTGTATTATTTGCTGTCCATTTTATCTACGAAATATCCACTCCATTTGCTTCCTACCCACTCCTCACGTCTTATGCAGGTGATGCAGAAGCCCCTTGCAGCAGAAAGTCTCTATCTTCTTCAATTTATTCTCACAATTTTCCAAGGCATTTTAGCATGTTATTCTTGTGCTCAGGATTTTTCAATGGCTTTCCTCAACTACCTGATATATGTGGCCTGCAATGAGTCTTCCTAGTCCCATCATTCTTTCATCACCTTCCCAGGAACACTATACTTTATATAGTTCCTGGAAGATGTCAGTTTATGTCATGTTTAAAGGAGGGGCAAACCATATGCTCTCATAATTTTGCATATTATATTGTCTGGCTAGAATACTATTTCCTGCCTGTCCACCTGCCAAAAGCGTATTTTTGTTCAAGTCCCTCTGCAAATGCCACCTCTCTCTTGGCATGGTCCCTGGTTCCCCAAGATGGACAGAAATACTTATGCTATGCTTTAACACCTTTGAACATTCATACCACATTGCATTTACATATATATTTATATATATATATATGAAATAACAGTATTTCGTAATAAGCAGGAATAATACAAATAGGAAAACTCATATATATATATAAAACTCATATATATATATATTCCAGTATTTCTATACACCTCCTGTATGATAAGTACTATCTTAGTTCTGGCTGCTCTAACAGCAACAACAGAAACAGACTGTGTGATTTATAAACACGTACATTTATTTTTCATAGTCTGGAGCTTGCAATTTCAAGGTCAAGCCATTAGCAGATTTGGTATCTGGCAAGATCCTGCTTCCTGGTTGCGGACTGCCATCTTCTTGCTGTGTTCACACAGGACAGATCTGGTCAAGAAAGGTCTCTGGGCCTCTTTTATCAGGGTAATAACACAATTAACCACCACAAGTTCACCCCATGGTAACTCGACACCCACATGCATCTCCTTAAACCATACTTCATCTCCACATGAAGATAATAATAAGATCATAATTTCACATAGGGTGCTACAACTATCCTTCTGAGACTTGTTTAGTTATGTGTCTAGAAGTAAAGAGGGATGGTAGTGGTTGTTCCTGAGAAAAATAAATATTGTCTTACAAGGTAACTGCCTCAGGGGAGGCCATTACAGTTTCCTCAAGCAATGCAGGGTTAATCTCCTCAGACAGACATGGAGAAGCCTCAGCCTTTGGGTTAGAAAGGCTGCCTCCACCGGCAAAGAAGACTCAGCAGAATTTAGAGACTCAATGTCCCCAGTGTCATAAGAGTCTTCCCACGTATTCCCATTCCAACTTTCAAGAGCCCAGTCCTTCCCAGCCAATGCCCTCGCTTTAACAGACACCCTGCGAGGCTGGCGGTGCAACTTGCATTGTAACTCGGCCAGTGGCGGAATGAGGTTCTGGCTTGATTTTTCAGCAATTTCAGTCCTGTGGCTGCAGGAGAAAAGAGTTTCCTTCAGGGCACACACAGAAGCTTTTAGGTCATTTTTGTGACACCATTTGCTTAATACAGTCCTTAGCTTGACCAATACTTGTTGAATGCAATGTGCCAGCTGGACACATGAGACATTTCAGTAAACCAAAAGACAAAGATCCTTTTTGTGGAGCTGAGATTGTAGTATATAAGCGAATGGTCAATTTCAATATAGTTTTGGGTTTATTTCAAAGTAGAAGATTAATGCCTCAAACTGACAGCTCTTGTACAGACATGCCCCACTAGCAGTTATGACATGACATCAACCTATAGACACAACACCATCAAGTTGTTACTCAAAAGAGACTCAAGTTGGGCAGGACGTCAGGAGTTCCATTCCAGTCAATAAACAGTGTCTGGAATTCATCTACTGCCCTAAGCCTACTGTTGAGTGAGCCTGTGTAAACATCTATGTGGCCACCGATACTAAGCTCCTTGGTCCCAACCCCAACTCTGCTCGGTGCCTAGTCTCTTGCCTCTGTTCTGTATTTGCACTTCATTCTCTGCTGTTACCACATTCCAGTCCTGAGCCCCAGCCAAATTGTCTAGGCCTCGGAAGCTCACTAGTTTTGCCAGCCCCTTCTCTCTGGGGGACCTGGATCTTATCCCAATGTTCCCTCTCTGTAGCCCACTGACTAAGACCCTCTCACAGCCAGACAGCCTCTCTCACTCCAAACATATAACTGTCACCCATGGGATAATAACATTTCTCACATAACCAATTTCTGGTGCAATGCCTCCCTCCCCGGCATATTTGAGATGATGACTATCAACAGTAAGCTGAGCTGGACCCAAGCTAGATATGTCCCCTTAGAAACCGAAACTGGGTGAAGCTCTCGCCATCAGGCTGACCTTGACCCTGACAGTCTTGGCTTACTTCCCTTCCTGTAGGTCCAAGGCTGGGGTTTTCTTCTGGATTGCTGCCAAGGCTAACCAGATCACAATACAAAGGAGTAAGAATTCTCAGCATTCTGTAGAGTCTGCTTTTCTAAACAATTCTTTAGGTTTTGGTGCATCTTAATTATACTTACAAGTAACATTTTATGCTTTCTGTAGCACATTAGGTCTCCTACAAAATAATCATTTTCAAAAATTGTCTAAGAATCAGATACTGCACTAAATATTTATGGTTTTTTGCAAGCAATATGGTCCTAATCCAACATATTGTGCAGAATACAGATCAGCGTTTCTTCTAAATTCAACAGTGATAAATATTTATTAAGCCTCCACTGTGTTCGTGGCACCATACCAGGTGCTGCTATAACTATTTTTCCTTTCCAGGAAAAATAAATTCAAATACAGAATAAGAAGCCCAAATTCATAAAACTGGACTGACTTCTCTTCTTAAAAATTCAACATGCTACAGCTGTGTGCTTAAACCTGATTCAAACAGGATGATGAAATAAAACATTATTATTGTTGGGAATGTTATACCATCTGAACAAGTAGCCAAAGTGAAAACCGTCTCTAAACACCATAGCATTGTGAAGACTGTAATTAGGTTACATGTCCTTCAGCTATTCTGTAACATAGTCAGTTCAGAGTCTGAAGCCATTTAAAGACGTCTTACTTTCCCTACTTGCTTTTCCTTTGCTTTTCCTATATGTGAACCTCATTTGCAATAAAAATCTCATGATATTTAACCTTTTTTTGATATACCATTTCCAACAAATGATATTTGGAATAAATCTGCTTTCACTTTTTAGATTAAAAATGTTGTTCCAGAGTTTTAGCAGCTGTAACACATATTTACATTTTTTATACCCTTACTATAATAAAGATAAATGCGGAGACAAAGTTTTTTGTGTGTGCATAGGATAAAAACCAGGCTAATTGTGTTGCTATGAAACTTCTTTCAGAAGGCAACTAATGTTCACTTTTAAGTAAATGCTTGAAAAATTAGGACTTTTGGTTTTTTGTTTTTCAAACATTTCATAGTGGAAAACAGATTGAAATATGAGGTGTACCCAATAAGTCTCTTTAATGATTTTATGTTTCTGTTTAACAATATTTGAAGTAGAAATATCAATCATGGTTTTATACTTCAAATGTTACGTCTGTGAACATAAAAAACCTACATGACTATAACTGTACAGAAAAAAATCTTCTTCAAATGCTAATAAATTACCCAACTTGTAGGTAATTTTGACACCATTCCATGTATTTTCTTCAATATTTTGCTCTGAGACCCAGGCATATATGGTTAAAGGCAATGTGTTATAAAGCATAGTTGCCTTGTGGAGGAAGGCATTTGGTCTTAAATAGTGCAAGAAGCAAGTAAATGGTAAATAATTTTACACAATAGACATTTCTGCTGCTTGTAGAGTTCAGCTCTCATGGTTGAAGATAAATTCCACTTATTAGCAAAGACTCCTAGTTTCATTAATAATTCTCTATCTTTATTAAAAGCCCTACATTCCCCAGAATTCAGTGAATGAGAAGTTAGTTGAAAAAGTTCCTCATTCCCATATTATCACTTTTTACTCAACCATATTAATTTATAAATAATAATTTACTTTTTCGTTGAGTTATAAAGCATGAAGTGCAGATGCGGGTGGCTCTTTGTCTTATAAAACTAGTTAAATAAGAATAAGTTATAATATCAGAGGTCATACCAGCAAATATTTTTTTAACTTCATGTAAAACAAACTTGATAGCCGCTAATTAAATAAAAGAATCCCTTAGTAGGAACTATAAGACTAACAATGAGCATTTAGTGAATCCTTGTTATATGTTATACATTAGACACTTTATTTTGTTTAATTCTCATAAGAGCCCTATAAAGTATGTGTTATTATTATCCTTATTTGAGTGCTGCTGAAGCCAACACTGCCAGGCAAAGTAGCATATGCCTAAGGACAACAGCTGCCAGGCAGGGGACGGGGGTCCTGAGCAAGTCCCCTGACTCACCTTGCTCTGCGTCAGTGGCGTTTTGCTCATGTCTCTCTTAGACAGGTATATCTTCCCTTCCTTGTTAACTTCTACACTCACCGAAGGGAAAGAGCACCTCTTGTTAAATCTTTACATTCATCAATTGCCTTGGGCACAGTAGAGATCTACAAATATTTGGTGAAAGAAACACCAACAATAATGGAGTAATAATGTTGTGATATATAGTAATAGTTATTTTTTACTTTTTAAGGGTTCAATAGGGTCACCAATATGATACATTCACTGGAGTGTTGTCTATTTTCCAGGTCTAAAATGTTAGATTGATTCTATAATTACCGATTTGATCACATAAATGTATTTGCTATTCATTTACTGTTAAAGTTATTTGACATAAGTAAAACAGCCCCAAAATTTCTTGATACAGTTTTGCTGCCAAAAAGTTACAAACATTCATTCAAGAAATGTTTATTAAGCATCTACTGTGTGCTAAACACCACTGCAGCCGCTGGAAATACAGTGGTGAACAAGCAAGTTCCCTGTTCTTACGACGCTTAAATTCCAGTCACTAGGGATGGGCCTGGGAGTGGGGGGTAAAGTGGGAAACATATCAGTTAATACTGGTCTACCCTAATTATATATGTAATGCTTCTATTTTACTACATAGTAGGGACATATATGTATTATACACCTGCTTCATGCTGGGACCCTTAGTGTCTCCAAACTTTAACCTAAGTGAAGGACACAGTAAACAGAAGATCTAAGTTTACACAGAAAAGCAACAGCATTAAAAATGTGGTTCATATGTCCTGACTTTTAATTCAGAGTTATTCCATTCTATAGGACAATTGAGTCACATAAAGCTATTGTTTTTTTGCATTGCATTATATTAATAGTGTTAGTTTTAAATAAGAAAGCACTCTATTCATTTTACTAGTGCATATTAGTAAATATGAAGGGGGCCTCCCAAAAAGGAATTTATTTATAAAAAATTATGTATTTATCCTTACATGTTTAAGCTTCAGTCATCTTCAAAGTACTCTCCATTTGATGCAATACACCTATTGGGACTTTTTTCCATTGCTCAAAATAGTTTTTGAACTCATCAATTTTGATGCCTTTCAGTGCTTCTGCTGTTTTGTTTCACCTCTTACACGCTGGCAAAATGTTTCCCTTTGACGACTTTTTTCATCTGGGGAAACGAAATAAAATTTGCTTGGGGTGAGATAGGATAAATAGGGAAGGTGGAACATGGGGGTCATATCATTTTTGGTCGGAACTGCTGAACACTCAGCATGGTATGGGCAGATGTACTTGTAAATCTCCCATCATGAAATGGGAAAATGATTGAAAGAGTCTTAAACAAAAATTCACTGAAGCTGAACACAGCCTCTCTCAACAATATCAGCTGGTACACTGATACAGATGGGTTCCTAGAACACTCACCTAGCAGGGGAAGCCTGTACTACAAGGGACCTGCCATCCAGAAAACGATCTTTTTTTTTAGGTCCCCCCTTATACTTATTGTTAGAGGTGTTTGTATATGTCGTATTAAATTTGAGTGCCTTTATTAATGTATTGTGAATATTATAGAACTTCTTTTTAGATCTTATTTATTTATTTTTAGAGAGAGGGGAAGGGAGGGGGGAAGAGAGGGAGAGAAACATCAATCTGTGGTTACCTCTCGAATGTCCCCTACAGGGGACCTGGCCCATAACCCAGGCATGTGCCCTGACTGGGATTTGAAACGGCGACCCTTTGGTTGGCAGGTTGGTACTCAGTCCACCGAGCCACACCAGCCAGGGCATTTAGAACATTTTTAAATAGTTTAAAATACAAGGACTTGGCAGAGAAATCCACATTATAATTTTTAAACATTCAGAGTGAATCTATTACTTTCACAGTTATTTATAGTTTTAAAGAGTCTTATATGAAGTTTTCTCCTCTGGCTTTCTACCTATCTTTGTTATTACATACATTCATTCAACAAATTCATACTGAGGTCACAGCATTGGAGAAAACACACAAAAGTCTGTCTTCAAGGAGCTTATTTTCTTGTGAAAGAGATAGAAAATAAAGTAATACATTACAAAATATGTTAAAGGATGACAAATGCTATGGAATAAAATAAAGCAGGAAAGGGGGCAGAGAGCACTGGGAAACATTTGACATGTTAAATATTTAAATATTGTTCCACTTCATGTTTTGTAGTAATAAAATATAGGGTTTTTATACTTGTTATTTTCTGTCTCCCACTGTACCACCTCATGCAGATACATTCTCTGGGCTCTGGGAGGCTGAGCTCTATAGACTGTATCACCAGGCACCCTCTCTGCCATCACTCCTCCTATAGTTTCCAGTTGGGTTTAGGCGGTAATGCAGGAACAGGCAGAAGGAGAGAAAGGAAGGAGTATTTATCCTACCCTCCCAACTTCCCCATAGTTCTAGTAATGGCTGTGTTTTTTTAATGTATGCCCATCTCTGGGCATTTCCTTGACCACAGTTCCACCTCTTACCAGGCTCCCTATCTTTGCACTTCGGCTTTAATGGGTTGGTAATAAATGATGTCTCTCTTTTGCTAGCCTGTGAGTACTTCACTTAGGCTCGTTGGTAGACTTAATCCTGCTTATACACTTTCATTAAACCCTTTAGAGTGTGCCATCACCTTTCTTTTCCCTGTGACTCTGACAACTACTGAATTATTTCAAAAAAGATATAGCAGAAACTAATGGTAATCATAAACCCATTCAAAAATTTTATATAAGAACGCTCATTGCAGCATCATATTCAATTGCAAATAAAATACAATGTATGTAGCCATAAAGCAAATGACTAATAAATGATGTTTTATCAAAAGCATAAAATGTTATTCATCTCTACAGTAAGACTTATGAAGACTAGAAAATATGGAAATGGAAATAAAGTGTTCAAGGCGGGATGTTATCTAGTCTGGAATTGCAACTATGTAAAAATAAGATACCTTTGGCTGGGACCTGAAAGATGATAAGCAAATATAATTTGTGTGGTGGAATCTATAATTTGGAAGTTTATATTATTAAAAATTAACATTATATGCTTTATGAGTATCAATATTAGGATATTAAAAGAATTATACTTATGTAAACCAAGATAAATGCTCCAGGCAAAGGAAAAGAAATGACTAAACTCTCAAATTATTCTTATTACATCTTAATTCTAAAACCTAGTCATAAATTAGTAACATACCCTGATTTTTATGCTTGAAATAAAAGCTTTTTAAAATAGAAAATATTTTATGGATAGTTTTTAATATTTTGTAATCAAGGCACAATCTCTTAAACAAATGATCAACTTTAGGATCAAATATAGGCAAAGGAAAACTTGTTAACATCTAGACAGCTATATTAGATAGCCTAGTTCTTAGCCTTGTAATGTGTATTGAACAGCCTTTATTTCTATTTACCCATCTCCCACAGTACTCAGATTTCAGATATCAATTTAATACAGTGAAAGTCATGGGACTGATCTCATGACTGGATTTTAAGGGGAAAAAATGTTTTAAAAAAACCAGAAATGAGTCAGTTATTTGAACTTTAATAATATTTTAGATTTCTCAATCAAGAATTTACAGACAAATTTGATTCTTAAGGAAATACTCTTGAGAGGAATTCCGGAAAGTAATATTCCAGAATATGGAAAGTAGAGATATTCTGATGAAACGCCAGTAATAAAAGTTCAAGTAACTATGATTAAATCATCACAACCCTAGCTAGACCTGGTTGCTTGATGTTTTAATTCAGTTCACTTTAAGTTTTTTCACATCTCTTTTAATAGCAAGGTACAGAACTACACATTTTTGGTGATATTCTACTATTTTTCTAATATGGGACAATAACTTTATTTCACCAGTGGTCACTCTTTGAAGTGTCTAGAATTATCGAACACCAAATTGTCATACCTTTGATGTAGAAGGAATGCTTGTTTAGGAGTTGGACCAGGTGATCTAATCTGTATTATCAAACTCTAATTTCAATAAAACACAGAGATCTGTTTTTGCTTCTGACAATGGTCTCTAAGAATGATGTAATTTTTCATGTAAGTGATGAAAAGTAGTAAAAGGACCAAAAGGCACTAAAAAGATATAATATGTATGTTTTATTTAAATGCTACAAAACTAAACAGGAGGGAGTATTTTCTTCTACTCATTATTTCCTAGTATTTTTTAGCAAGGTTACATGTTATGTTTACTCTTTATGTGGGTACAAATTCTCTTAGTTAAAAAACTTTTACCAAACAATCAAGATGTATTTTTTTGAAATTATATTTCCCCCAATCTGATTAATTTAAACAAATTTCTCTGAATGCAAATCTAGTTAAAAAATTTTTATATAAAATTATTCATTCATATTGGTCAATATTTACTGTGTATCTCTGTGTATTTTTACTAGGCACTGAATTACAACATACAAATCTGTACAAATGATGGAGGATATATAGGACAACAAAATAACAATATTGCTTTCCTACCTGCCATGTGGATACATTACATTAAAATCTCAGACATGAAGTACAAGAAAAATAATTTATTAACAGAAATCTAAAAAATAACTTCAGAAGAAAAGCAGAATTCTGAAATTCTGAAAACCAATTTCTTTTTTAAGTCGTCATTTTTTAACTTAGCTACCTCACAAATATCACATGTAGGTTAAACAGTAACTGGCAGAAAAACCAAGTTTGACATACTCTTCAACTGTGGATGTGTGTGAAATGTTTGCTAGTCAGAAAAGACAGAAGAGTTACCATAGTGATTACTCCACTGGCTAGAACGCTGGTCCATCAGCTTAGGGTCCCATCCTCTTCTGTGTGTGTGTGTGTGTGACGCCAATGGACAGTTTCTTGAGTAAATTCATTCTTCTCATCAACCAGGAATTTAGATCAAAGATGTCCAAATTTATTTTATTACTCATTATAATCCTGAAGATACTAGTGTTAACTATTAAGTATAAACATAATTCTTTTTATTTATTTTTTCCATGAATTCATTTATTGAACACTTATACTATGCCTAATCATTTAGCTTTGATTTATCCATAGTCTCTTCCCAAGCTCCCTTGTGATTGGATCCTTTGCAGAGCAGTATCAAATATTTGATGGGTGGTTAGAAGGTCTGTTCTATCCTATGGACAGAAGATTCTAGGATGCCTTAATATATTTAATAGTTTATTTACAGCACTCCTGATGTATGTGTATGTATAGATAAGTTCTTTTGACCTTACAACCTGATGCAATTATTGGGTTGGCCAAAAAGTCCATTTAGTTTTTCCTAAAAGACATCATTTTCATTTTCACCAATGACTTTATTGATTTGGATATTTTGAGTATGTCAGCTATCTCCCACTATTGGCTTCTAATGGGTAGAGGCCAGGGTTGCTGCTAACCATCTTCCAATGCACAAGACAGCCCAAAATGTCGATTGTACCAAGAAACTTCACAAACCACTTTTGACATGTTTGATCAGTCACAGCACCTTCTCCATACACTGCACAAATTATTTTTTGTGTATTTCAGTTGCATTTGTACCTTTCTTGAAAAAATAAAGCATAATACACAGAAAATTTTGTGTACCTTCTTCCATCTTCAATATTAAAATGGCTGCACAAAACTTCACCAATTTTGGTAAACTTTTAAAAAATGCATGCTGATATGACAGCTGCCTCAAAACAATTTAACAAAATTGTTTCAAATGAAGTTAAAGACAACTAAGCACTACTAGAGTCATCGTACAGAAAAAACTAAATGAACTTTTTGGCCAACCCAATATTAACATTTTCTTAATAACTTTATGTAGTATAGGTATTTCTAGGTTGTAACAGGCCCACTGGGTCTCAGCAGGCCCATTAGTATACTTACTGGATCTACAAAAAAAAGAAGTCAGATTCCATTCTGAAACTGTTTGATTATGGACTACTAATAAATTATCCCACAAGAGGTCACCAAAGTTCCAACATTTTTTCAGTGTGATTTTTCTGACTTTTCACCCTAGCAACCGAATTGACAAATGGTTTTTTTCCTGATTTTTTTTTTTTTTTTTTTTTTTTTTTTTTGCCTACTCAGTAGGAAGATCTGCCAGTCTGCCCCAGCTAAACGTGAAAATAAGTAACTGAGAAGCAGGGTTTAGTTAGGGCCAAGGAAATTTATGGAAGTCTGTAGCCATCTATTGTATAGGCCATCCATCATATAGATAGATATCCATTGTATGAACTTAATGAAAAGAATGGGAAACACCAGCAGGCACCCTCTGACCTCAAAAATTAAGCTCCTGTAGCCAGAAATTAGGCCACTTAAAGGCACATTAATACTTTTCAGGCCCTGGGTTGACATTCCAGGTTCTCGAGCATACCAGAATGATAGAATAGAAATCTAAAAGAGACCCAGACTCAGTAAATAGCTGCTTGGGGAATACTGAAGAAAGAAATACCAAATGTGCTCTCTGTGATGAAAAATACTGCTAGGTCTACTTGAAAGGATTTTTAGACTCCAGCAGTCAGATGTCTATAAGGAACTGGGTTTGATACAAAGTGTTCTTTAAGGAACAACCTCCATTTTCTTTACAGCAAGCATAAATATTAAAAGAAAAGAAATTTAAAATTATGTTTTAGAAAAAAAGGTAGCTTAAAATTCGAGGCTATTTCCCACGCCTTTAGAAGTATTTCCTCTGCCTTCACAAATATATTACACTAATAAAAAAGTGGAATTTTTCTTTGATTTCTTGGTCCCTAGATGTTACAAGAAAGAACGTTGCTTTTAGTACCCTTGAGTAGTAACATTATTAGATGTGTATCTTCCTAGCCGGTGTCATTGGTTGCATCTTTAGTGAGTTCTATTATGCGAGGTAGAGGGTGCAGGCAGAGCCTTCTCTAAATTGGGAATATTTAACTTAAAATATTTTGGCTATAAACATACATAAAAAGAAAAGTTTACTGTTGCAAATTAAGTGTTTGAACACACTCATGTTTTCATACAAATAAAAAGTGTTTAAATTATAAAGAAAATTAGAATTGTAAGGATGGAAATACCTGCAAAAATTGCAACCCTACGGACATGAAAGGATTTCAACAAGATAACTTCTAAGGTCCTTCCCAGCCCCCAAAATGTAGTGACTCTATTTAAATTCTTATGCTCTTAGACAATAAAACATCCATTTCTATTTCAATGAGATTGCTTTGGGTGGAGGGCTTTTCCTATTTGCATATCTTTCTTGTTATGCACCTTGGTTTGGGAGTTAAAAATCAAATTATGAAAATATAATTTTCTATAGTTACTCAGATTTTTCATGAGTTCCTCAGAATTCTTTCATGCATATTTCCAACTTCTGTGTTAATGAACACACTGTGTCATGAAATACTTGTGTAATGTGCTAAATATAATTCTGCCCTCTTTTCCTTTTGGATGTGGGAGACTAATATAGGCTAATACACTTGTATTAGAGATGCTCATGAACCTAAAGGCCAGGGCGAATAATAATACAGAGACACTGAGTTTCTATTCGACTTGAACCATCGCCCAGGAAAAAAGGAGAAATGAAACATGGGCTATTCAGGAGAGTGGGATTAAAGGAGTCAACAGTCCTAATGTGTGAAAAGGCAAATTATACCACCAGAATCTCAAAGAATCACACAATAAGCCTTTTTGGTACAACTACAGTCTGTTCCACCACCTTGGGCTAGTGTTAACTAACTGACAAGGCATTTGGTTGTCCCCAGTTTATTCACAGTAATCCCTGGGTAGGCACAGCCAGAGAACATTTCAAATGTGTGTTACAAACAAGCGTGAGTCACTAACTCCTATCCCCGAGGAAACAACATTTTCGGGAGAGTATGAGGACTGCATCAGTGCCTTACGCATTTACCTCGTGCCTGCCACTGACGTCTGTGCTTAGGACAAAGGCTTTCCTAGTCCTTGTACTAGCGTAACTCACAGCACAGCTGTGGAAAGAGGAAAGAACACAGGCCTCTGCAGTATTGCGTTGATACTAAGGCATGCGATTCTTTTTCTTCGAAGTTTCACATCTCCAAAATCAGGCTGCAGGCTCCAGTTGATGGCGTCTTACAAATTCTGTTGGCAAGGCAGCAGTTATAAGTGGACTTGGTTTGTGTGGGTGCAAATTTGATCACAGCTGTTCATATTGTCTTTCCTTCACTTATATATGCATTGTTGTTATTGCATGAGTTGAGCTAATTGCCATTAAAATGCCTTTAAAAATGACACTATAATTCAGCATCAGAATGAAGTTATTGCGCATGCAGAAAGACTAGTGGGAGTGCAGTGGGGCATCTGTTTACTACCAGTGTGGTTAATGTTTATAGTTGGAGGACTGACCTCCATTTCTTATTTTCTGGCAAATTAACAAAATGCTTGATAAGTCTTAAGAAAGGAAAATACTAGCTGAAGAAGTTGTATAAGGTGTTGTGGCAGATACACACGAAAGATTGGCTATCGCCTTGCTAAACAATGTGCGTTCTGGACCAAGGACATCAACATGATCTGGGCACTTGTCAGAAATGCAGGATTTCAGGCTCCATCCCAGACTTACAAAATCAGAATTGGCATTAAAGAAGATGCCTGGGTGACTCAAGCGTGCATTGAACTCTGAAATATACTGGTATCACAAGCCAAGCAATTCAACTAAAGGCAGGAGAAATTGCCTAACTCTTTTGAAGAGATAAAAGACAATTCAAAACAACTTGATGTGACCAATTCACTTCATCATGCAGGACTGTCATGTGAGTGTCAATCACCAAAATCAGAAACTTCCTGCCAAGTTTGAATAGCAGTTGCTTAACTCTCTGTGACAGGTGATTCAATTGAAGAAGAATTGAGACTATTAGTTGGTTAAATAGAAATGCTAACAAAACCCTGGGCTCTTTGATATATCACAAAATTGCACTAAAAGAATTCTTTCAATGTGTATGAAAGGGAAAGTACTGCTGTAAGAAAGCATTGCTATAATTTTATTGATGGCTTTTTTGTTTTTGGTTGTTCCTTAGCATTCCATGAAATAATAATGTATCTCATCATTGCTGGTGTCTTAATCTTGATGTAAGGCAGCATCACATAATGTGCCAAGTGCTATAAAAGCAAAAAAGCAGGGAATAGTAAGAAGCTATAGAACAAACAGGTGGTCATTTCTTATAATCAGGAAGGTTTATTGCCTGGAGCAAAAGTTAGTCAGGTAAAGAAGCAAACGGAGTAACGTGCAAGGCAGAGAGAGGAGCATTCCAAGGAGGAGTTATAAGGCAAAAGGCAACAAGGCTGCTTGTCAAAAGCAGACAGAGAGGGACTTCTGGTCAAGATGGCAGCACAGGCAGATATGACTCACCTCTTCACACAACCACATCAGAATTACAACTAAAATATAGAACAACCATCACCCAGAACCATCAGAAATTGAGTTGAATGGAAGTCTGACAACTATGGAATTAAAGAAACCACATCCATCCACACTGGTAGGAGGGGCACAGATGCGGAATAGGCTGGTCCCACATTCACATGTGGTGGATAAAAATTCAAGAGGGATATCTCAGGAGTGAGGAGCCCCAGCCTCACACCAGGTCCCCCAGCCCAGGGTTCCAGTACCAGGGAAATAAGTCTCCACAATTTCTGGCTACAAAAAACAGTAGGGATTGAGTTGATGGAACAAACTTCTGCAGCCCCAAGCAGTCCCTCTTAAAGAACCCACATGTGGACTTATCAGTTCAGACTCACTCCCTCTGAGCTCCAGCACCGGGGTAGCAGCTTGAAAGGAACCAGTGGCATACTGGGAGAAACTGAAGTGTCTGTTATCAAGGCAAGCAGAGGCCATTGTCCTTTTCCAAATGCTCCCACCCCAGAGCTAGCAAGCTTGTGCCATATCTGAGACTCTATCAACCTGAATAACACTGTTTCACTTGCCATGGCGATCCCCAGAGACTCTGTTCCACCCAACTTACAGGCCCACCCAAATTGGTTTTCCATATAAATGACTGGTCTTGACTCATGCTTCACAACTTCCTAAATCCTCTCAAACAAGCAACAACTGGCCTCAGTGAGTCCCAGGCCCAGCACAAGTAGCAGCCATCTCAGATTGCTTTATGGTTCAGGCAGGGTGACCCAGGCAAAACACAGGTGGGGACTGACCTTGGCCTGCACCACCCAGGAAACCCCAGGGCCAGTGCACCCAGTAGACAGCTACAGACCACATCTGAGCACCACCACCCAGTCCCTGCAGAGCTGATTCTCCACAGAGGGCAGAGGGTAGTGGTAAGTGGTCACAGCCAATCCTTGTAGCTGATGGGCCTGGGTGAATCCCTCGCATTGAGTTGCCAACAGCAACCAAGTCTCAACTAAAAGGGTATACTCAGCCCACATGGAGGGCACACTTCAAAAACCCAGGATGGGTGATGGGAGAGGCTGTGTCAGATACCTACTATATTAGGCCACACTACCAAGACACAGAATCAAAGCAGATCTCCCTAACACAAAGAAACAAACATGGGGAGGCTGCCACAATGAGGAGACAGAGGAACAAGGCCCAAATGAAAGAACAGGTCAAAACTCCAGAAAAACAATGAAACAAAATGGAGAAAAGCAATCTATCAGATGCAGTGCTCAAAACACCGGTTGCAAGGACGGTCAAGGAACTTAGTAAGGACCTCAACAGCATAAAAAAGATCCAGTTAGAAATGAAGGATTCACTGATCAAAATAAAGAAAAATTTTCCAGGAAACAATAGTAGAGTGGATGAAGCTGAGAATCAAATTAATTATTTGGGACATAAGAAACCAAAAAACAACCTACCAGAGCAACAAGAAGAATAAAGAATCCAAAAAAATGAGGATAGTATAAGTAGTCTCTGGGACAACTTCAAACGTTCCAACATTCCCATCATAGGGGTACCAAAAGGAGAAGAGAAAGAGCAAGAATGGAACTCTATTTGAAAAAATAATAAAAGAAAACTTCCCTCATTTGGTAAAGGAAATAGACATGGAAGTCCAGGAAGCACAGAGTGTCCCAAACAAGGTGGATGCAAAGAGGCACACTCCAAGTCACGTCACAACTAAAATGTCAAAGTTTAAAGATAAAGAGAGAATCTTCAAAGGGGCAAGAGCAAAGAAGTTAGTTACCTACAAAGGAGTTCTGATAAGACTTCAGATGATTTCTCAAAAGAATTGCAGGCTAGAAGGGATTGCCAGGAAATATTCAAAGTCATGGAAAGCAGGTACCTCCAGCCAAGATTGCTCTATGCATCAAAGCTATCATTTAGAATCAAAGGGCAGATAAAGAGCTTCCCAGACGAGAAAAAACTAAAGGAGTTCATCATCACCAAAACATTATTATACGAAATGTTAAAGGGACTTATTTAGGAAAAAGAAGAAGATCAAAACTATGAACAATAACATGGCAATAAATACAGATCTATGAATTGAATCTAAAAAACAAACTAGGCAAACAAGAACAGAGATCATGGATACAGAGAGTGTTTTGATGGTTGCCAGATGGAAGAGGAGTGTGGTGCAATGGGTGAAGAGGTGAGGGGGTTAAGTACAAATAGGTAGTTACAGGATAGCCATGGGGATGTAAAGTACAGTATAGGAAATGGAGTAGCCAAAGACATTATACGCATGACCCATGGACAGGGACAATGGTGAGGGGACTGCCTGGGGGAGTGGGGGGTGCTGGGTGGAGTGGGGGCAAAGAGAGCAAAACCATTATGCTATTATGTAATAGCATAATCAATAAAATATAATTTTTTTAAAAAGCAGACAGAGAAACTAAAGCAGTTTTTCTCCTGAGACGCTGGGAGCAGGCAAGGGATGCCAGCTATAGCTTTGCTTTAACTGCAGCACTGCAGGGCAAGGGCAAAGGGAAGACCCTCCATACCTCCCAGGGGGCTTTGGTGAGGGCTCCCCTTCCTGGTGGGAGAACTGACCTTGCCTGGGGCCAGTTTTCTGTTGACTTAAGTTTAGGGAGAAAGGTGGCTCCATCCTTGAGTTTTCTTGAATGAGTGCAGCTCCCACTTAAAAACAGAAACATTAGTTTTGATAACTAAGGTTGAGGTTCTTCACCCTGTCTGTACATTATGATCATCCCAAGTGATGCCTGAGCCCCACTCACAGAAATTTCATGTTAACTCTCTGGGAAGAAGCTTGGGCATTGGTATTCTTTTGCCCTCCCTCCAACCCCCATCATGATTCTACTGTGTAGCTTACTTTAAAAACATGGGTTTAGGGTCAGAGTGCGGGTAGGTCAGCTGTAGCATGAGCTTCAGCACCCATAAGGTCACCAAGGGAGCCTCATGCAAACCCTTACCCTGTTTAGGTGAAGGCAGTTATTTGGGCAGATAATATGAGGAAAATGGAGATGACCTTCTGCCATTATCTTTGAGCCCCAGGATTTAACGAGCCTCTTTGATCATCTTGGAACCCTTTCATTCTGGAATAACAGATCCCTTTTCTGGCATCATATAGTTGTTTGGGATGGAAAAACTTCACATTCTGACTCTCAGATATGAACTTCTCAGGGTAGCCCCGAGGTAGTGCAGTGAGCTCGTGGTTTATCAAGGCTTGGACGTACAGGTGGAGGCTCTGGTGCTGTCTTTGGCAAAGGGCATGGGGCCAAAGAAAACAGCCTTAAGTTGGTGTCTGGTGACCTCTCTATTACCTTTTAGCACAATTATTATCCCTATTGGTTAACTTCGCTCAGTCCCAGAAGTAAGAAAGGCAGCTAAGGGGGGAGCTTGAGTGAATGTATACAGTGTACACAATACTGGCAGTAGACATTTGAACCAAAGGGTAGGGCGGACATAGTCTAGAATGACAAGTAACCTGTTTGCAGAGGCTGAGGGTAACATTAGGACACAGGTCACAGACAGTACTGTTCTCAGCACCTTTCGTGCAGTGCTCAGGGGTTAGCCGGCCTCCTCTGATGATGTCTGCCCACACAGGGGGTAGCCTGGGGCAGCGGATCAGTGGGCTAACCATACTTGCGTTTGTTCTGCAAAGCTATTTGATGACTTAGTTTATTATAGGCTGTACTTGGAGGCTTCTTTTGAAGACAGATTTATAGTTCAACCAGAGAAATGTCTTCGGCTTGGGAATGGAGGCCAAGATACCTAGTTTTTTAGAACAGCTCCTAGCTGGTCTCCCTGCCTCCTACCCTTGCTTCTCAAAACTCTATTCTCAAAACAACCGCCAAAACGATCACTTAAGAGACTGAGTCAAATCATGTCTTCTCTACTCAAAAACATTCTATGACACCTCTATTCAGAGTAACAATCAAAGCTGGTACATGGCCTCTAAAGCCCTTTGTGATTTGTGCTCCCTCCCCTGTTACTTCTCTGACCTCATTGCCTCTTAATTGCCTGTTCCTTCTGCTCCAGCCAACCTCACCTCTTTAGATATGTCACACTCCTGCCCCAGGGCCTTTGCCCATGCCAGCATGGGTTTTCCCCTCTCTTGTTCTCTGCTGTATCCTCAAAAGCCTAGAATGATGGGCAGTGATCAATAACTAGTTCTTTGTTGAAAAAAATGAAAAAAAAAGTGAGTTATCCCCAAACCATATAATTACTTCGTGCCAGTAACACTGGAGACTGAGCTCTGACCACCTAGTCCTCATTCAGATGTGCAGAGCTATCCTGACGAGAGACTTGTTGTTTTGCTGATGCCATGGGAAATAGACAGCTATACGGGCTCTGCCTCCTTGATAACTCTAGTGGTGAATGGTAGGGGATTAGGAACAGCAATGAACAGCTGGAGGTGAGCCATTCATTGGACTTCCAGCTTCGGGATGGGGTCTATGCATTCACTGGGCTACACCCCCTCAAGCCCTCATGGCCTGAAATTGTGAAGCATCACAGTACTGGGGAGAACATTTATCATGTTTGTTGCTCAGCACTCACTACCCTAATTTGCTTGGAGAGGCCCTCTTCTCCCTCAGTTGCAGCCTATGTGTTTCAAGTGAAGTGGGTCCCCTAGAGTAGATGTTGGCAAACTACCGCCTGTGGGCCAAATCCTGCGTGCCACGTTTTATAAAGTTTGTGAGCTAAGAATGAGTTTTCTGTCATAAACAGTTGCCAAAAATCAAAAGAATAGTATCTCCTGATGTGTGAGAATTATATAAAATTTCAATTTCAGGGTCTTAAAAATTTTTTTTATGGTGACATACCCATGCTCATTCATTTATATGTGGTTGTTTTGTGTTACAGTGGCAGAGTTGAGCAGTTGTGACAGAGACTAGCTAAGTCTCTGACTATGTGGCTGGCAGAGTCAGAAATATTTACTCCCTGCCTCTTTACAGAAAAAGCTGAGATGCGTAGTTCAGCACAAGACCCAGTATTTGACCTCTGGGCCTTTGAGCAATGAGGAAGCTGGCTGTTCCCTCCACTGTCACAAGTGAGAACCTGTGGCATCAAGATCCATCAGGGAGCCCCTAAGAATGAGGTCCTAATCAAGTCTGTCTGAAACCATTCTAGCTCTGGGATTTCTGGCCATGGGAATCAGTGCATCCTTGGTAATCTTAAATGAGCTAAAATTGTTTTTTGCTGCTTGCAGCCAAAGAAACTTCACTGATAAAGTTCTTTGGAATATATCCCACTCCAGGTGTGGAAAACAGGATTAATTCGTTCCCAAGATTTTGGCTTGAAGGTAGAAAAAGGAGCCACTTGGCAGGAGACAGGAAATCTGTCATAATAGCACCCACTATGACCCAAATTTGTGCTGTTTGGGGAGAAAGAAGTTCGGAGATGTAGATAGTGTCTAGCACTAATTTTACAACATATATCTGTGTCTTCTTTAGGTATAGATCCTGGGAGACTTCAGGACTTACGATTTTATGTCCTCTTACTGGAATTACTCATATAATATGATTTATCTCTTATAGGCTCTTCAGTTTCTATGTACGTGGTAGTAGTGCTAATGAATTTTTAATTCAGATGAAATACACAAAAGTGTTCAGGAGGGAAAAGCATCATAATGTGTTTCATTATTCTATTTGGATTGAGTTTTCAAAACATCAGACATTATCAAATATAGACTCATTATCAAATAAGAATATAAATACATGTAATATTTTGATTATATTATTTTTAGAAGTATAAATCTGTTTTCCCCTCCGGTTGAGTAATCCTATTCCCAGCCACTTAAACTGCAAAGTTGCTTTCTGCTCGGTATCTCAGGGAAAGGAGATAACATGGAAGAAAACAGAAAAAAACCCCAAAGAAACAAACAAACAAACAACAACAACAACAACAAAAACCCAAGACCAAAAAACTCCCAGGCCCTAAAAACTCTCTGGGAAAAGCTCACACCTTTAAGACAATGGAGAACCTCTGGGTGTAGACAAATTGAGAGAAATATCATGGGGGAGTATTGGTTTCCACTTCTGGAGGTGCAAAGATTCTCTGGAGTAAACGTAGGAAAGAAGAGTAAAAGGAAACAGGATGTGATGACAACACAAATAGGTGGGCTCCAGTCCCACCTCAGACCTCTGAACCCCTGGAGGCCTCGCTAGGGTCTCTCCTGCAGATTGTGCGGGCCCCACCCCATCCCACCCACAATCCCTGCTGGCTGGGCCCAAGAAGTTTTCTGCACCTCCACCATGGGGTATAAGGGCTGCACCACCACGCACAGTCCTGAGTGGGTTTGGGAGCAGCTGACAAGGGCTCCCTAGTGAGGGAGAGGAGACAGGCCGCAACCCCAGCGCCTGCATTTGTATCCTCCCTTTCTCCCTCTGCGTTACAGACGAGACCCAGGGCTCTTCCTTGGCAGAAACCCAGGGAAGTGGCAAAATTCCTGGACAGTGTTGGGAGAGAGGAGAGTCCTAAATTTACTGAACAGAATTTTCACAACCTCTTACCCATGCAACAGCACCAGGGCTTGATGTAGAAATTAGGTTGAGTCATAAAAATAAATTTCTCACACACTTGAGTTTATGGATGGAGACTGATGACCTTCTAGGTCAGATATATTTGTCTCCATTAGTGTGGAAAATCAGGGGTTGACTTCACTCCTCAGTCATTCCAAGTGCGACAGCTAAATTTTGACTGTACACCAGCAGCCAACAGCAGGCAAGTATTAGAACAGGTTATTTGTATTTCATGTCTCTAGATTTTACTTCATTGCAGTGCATTGCTCATTTGGAAGAACTGCTTTTTATTCATTTGATTATTAAGTCTATTCTTTTTTTAAAAAGATTATTTATTTATTTTAGAGAGAGGGGAAAGGTAGGAGAAAGAGAAGTAGCGATACACGTGCTAGAGAAACATAGATCAATTGCCCCTCTCACTCCCCCAACTGGGGGACCTGACCCACAACCCAGGCATGTGCCCTGACTGGGAATTGAACCCACAATCTTTCAGTCTGCAGACTGGCACTCAATCCCCTGAGCCATATCAGCCGGGGCTGAAGTCTGTTCTTAAGAAATGGTGAATCACTGGGTTTCATTAGGAAGCCCTGGAGAAAGATTTTCATTTTCTTTAACATATAACCAAGGAAATAATAGAACAAGAAGACATTTATCTTTCATAGTTGTTTCTCTCCCCTAATACTCGTACATAGCAAGTTTTGTGGAAATATTAACGTAACAACTTTGCTGAATAATTCTCCTTCAACCAAATAAAGCACAATATGATTATTCTATTTTTAGAATCTCCATTTTAGAAGGATGTTTTTCTCATCCTTCATGTGGGGAAAAGTGAGGTGGGAAAATAGAGAAAGTGAACTATGATAAAAGCTTTTTTTTAGATATATTTTCATAATATCAAAAGCCCTTGATATTATGGCCCAAGGTAAGGTGTGAGTGTTATATAAACCAGTGGTTCTCAGCCAGGGGCTACTTTGCACGTGAGGGAATATTCATATAATGTAGAGAAGTATTTTGGCTGTTGCAACTGGTGGGGTGGAGAAAGGGGAAAGGTTTGCTACTGGAATCTAGTGGAAGAGGCCAGATGTGTTGCGAAACATCTTAGAATGCAGAGGAACATCTTCACCCCCCAGCAAATAATTATATGGTCCAAAATGTCAATAATAATATCAAGGTTGAGAAACCTTCATATTAAGGAGAGGTAGTAAGATTTGAGCAACATAGTGGGACGGGCAGGGTTTTTAAAGATTGAGAAGAGACATGTGGGCATTTGTTGAAAATGAAGGAAAAAAAGGGGGAAGTATCTGAAGCGTTGAACAATTCTTTTCAAATTTGCAATTTGAGGCAAATTTTGAAGGGAGACTGCCTTAACAAAGTGTGTTGTTACCAACTTTTTAAGGAAGGGATAAAATTCCGTGAAATCAATATTATGGCTATTAAAAGAACAAAAACAAGGCCATAATTATGTTTTACAATTTGTCTTGCTGATTTTACCTACTACACAACAACATTTTCATGTACTGAATGGAGATAATGTGTAATCAAAAATATGGAAGTGAGAAAGCATGAAATATTTTCATCTGGTTAGATTGTATGGGTCAATGAGTGCCGGGGAAAGGGTGGTCCTGGGCCAGGTGAAAAAGGTCTTCAACGGTGGGTTATGGAGTTTGAATCCACTGTGTGTGTGTGTGTGTGTGTGTGTGTGTGTGTGTGTATCTAAATTTCCCCTTTTTTATAAAGACACCAGTCATACTGAATTAGAGCCCACCCTAATAACCTCATATTAACTTAACTAATTACATCTGCAATAACCCTAGTTCCAAACAAGTGTCCATTCTGTGGTACTGGGGGCTAGGACTTCAACAATACTTAACGGGAGGTTTGAATAGAGGAGTGATAATTTCTGGATTGTTTTTGTACTGGCAGTATTGCATAGGCTTCTTTCTTCCTTTTTTAGGAATATTAGTTACAAGAAAATGCTGCAGTAAAAGCAAATGGGACAGAGTCTTACAATATTTATGAATCAATGTTTTTATTGTAGGGATAATATAAATGTAAAAAAACTACAACATTGCAAAACACAGAAAGCAGAATTCTTATATTGCTTAACAGAAAGAACCTATTTTAGCAGGAATAAGGTACATCTTTATTTAAATATCTATATAGGAATGTATATTTTTAATAAAATAAAATTATACTCTATGTACTGTTCTCCAATTAGGCCTCTTTTTTCTTTTCTTCTTCTTCTTCTTTTTTTTTTTTGAACTACATTTTGGATATCTTTTTATATCAGTACATAAAGAGCTACTAATTCTTTTATATTGTTACTTAGTATTCCACTGAATGAGTATGCCACACTTGGTTAACCAATCCCTACTGAGGACCAGAACTTTTATGGAACCACAAAATCCCCCGCATAACAATAGCCATCCTGAGAAAGAAGAACAAAGTTGGAGGAATCATGCCACCTAATATCAATCTATACTGCAAGGCCATAGTAATCAAAACAGCCTGGAACTGGCATAAAAACAGACACAGAGATCAATGGAACAAAATAGAGAGCCCAGAAATAACCCACACCTTTATAGTTAATTCATATTTGACAGAGGAAGCAAGCACATACAATGGGCTAAAGAGAATTTATTCAGTAAATGGTGCTGGAAAAATTGGACAGGTAAGTGCAGAAAAATGAAACTAGACCGCCTTCTTACACCACACATGAGAGTAAATTAAAAATGGATTGAAAATTTAAATGTTAGACTTGAAGCCATAAAAATTCTAGAAGAAAACAGGCAGTAAAATCTTGGACATTGCTCGCAGCAATATTTTTTTTGATACAGCTGCTCAGACAAGGGAAACAAAAGGCAAAATAAACAAATAGGACTACATCAAACTAAAAAGGTTTTGCATAGCAAAAGAAACCATCAACAACCTAAATAGTTTCTTCTTCCTTAAAAAAATTATATTAGGAAAACATTTAATGTTTATATGTAGCATGGTGTTTAATCTTTTTAGTTTTGTAATTAATTTCCATATTTGTTGTAATAGAAATCATCTATATTATTTTCACTTTTAGGAACTCATTTTTCTGTGGCATAAAATAAAGTTGATTTCAAAAATGTCTTAGGTGCACTTGAAAAATGCATTGAATTCGATTTCAGTAAACACATCTATCTTATTGGTTAGGCCAAGTTGGATCATCATTATTTTACTTTCACTTAATTTATCGTTGAGAGAGATGAAATAGTCTTCCATATTTTGTGTGTGTGTGTGTTTCTGTTTCTTTGTATTTCTTGTTTTTCTAAAAGAACATTTTGCTATTATTTGGTACATTAATACACATGAGTGTTAGGTCTATGCTGTTGATTGCAGGCTTGTTCTAAAGTGCCTGTGCCACATCTGGTGCTTTTTGACTAGAATATAACATTGTCTGATACGGCTCATCGGAACCCTGCCTTCCTTTGGTCTATATCTGCCAGATAAGTTTGATTCTTTTACTTCCAAATGTACTGTCGCTTTGTTTCGAACTTAGCTTTTCAATACACCATGTCTTACTATGAGATTCCATCTGATTCTTTTGTTGTCTTTCCATTATTTTCTCTATAAAGGATGCACATTCTTAGGTTTCTAGTGGGTCTTTTTATACTGTAAAATAGTACACACAGTGTATTATTTAGGCTATACATGAACCATTTATTTCAAACAACATTTTTATCCATTCGTAGCCTTGACCGCTCACCCTCTCTCATAACTTCCCTGCTTAGATGGGTCATAGCACCTTGTACACCAGCATGGTCAACACAGACCGTAGCTGACCTGTGACCACCATTGCTGCAGTAGTTCAATCTAAGCCCTACATCCAGGTGGATTCACTACTTACTGCCATCGCTTATGACACAGCTTTTTCTTCCTTTTTTGATTGACTGAAGTTTGTTTCTTTAAGAAGTAGTCAGGGTACTACATTTCCTAACTTCGTCCAGGTTTAAAATGGTCTCTTTACACCTGGACAGTGCAATGACTGTAATAATCTCTTACTATTTTCTTTTTAAAAGGCACCAAATAGCCCTGGCTGGTGTGGTTCAGTGGATTGAGTGCTGGCCTGCAAACCAAAGAGTCGCCAGTTCAATTCCCAGTCAGGGCACATGCCTGGGTTGCAGGCCAGGTCCCCAGTAGGGGGCACATGAGAGACAACCACACATGCCACATGTGTTGATGTTTCTCTCCCTCTCTTTCTCCCTCCCTTCCCCTCTCTAAAAGTAAAGACATAAAATCTGTTTTAAAAAGACACCAAATTACTGTACATGTGATTTTCTTTTTCTTTTATAGTTTTTATTTTCTCTCTAGTCCGCTTAAATGCTTTTGTTTTTGCTCAGTGTTCTTGTCACAAGCGTATGTTCATGACATGGTCTTTCCTATAAGTCAGCCGGACAACTGCTCGGCTGGGTGCCTGCTGAGCGGCCCGGCACCAAGGAATAGACGGGAGTCACACACAGTGACTGTGCTATTGGCTCAGCTTTTATTGAATGCAGGTCACTCAAAGCAGAGCATCAACATACATTAACATCCTACTCACACAACAATCTGAGACAAATATAACACACACACACACACACACACAACAATCAATGGGGGATAATGAACCCGAGTCCCAGAGTCTCAGTCTGTAGGTCCAGGAGAGAGCATGGTGGGAAAATGGAGTTGTCAGCATCTTGATAGAAAAGATCTCTGGAGCCAGGTGGGCAGCAGGGCACGTGAAGTCCTCACATCAGCAGGACAGAGCCTCTGGCAGCTGATGCCAAGGGAGAGCAGCATAACATGGAGCAGAGCTCTGGTATGTGGAGCTGAGCTGTCTCAGCAGTGGTCTGGAGCCTGCCTCAGTTACACCTTAAAAGTGGGGTACTGCACCCTTCTGTGTCTTTTGATAAGTGTCTTGGCACCGCTGATGCCCAGTGGGGAATTTCCCCAGGAGCCTTTCCCCAGGAGCCGGGTGGTCCCGCTCTGTGGACATGGCTATTCTGATCACATGTGCAGATATCTTAGACGTGTCTCCTTGCCAGATATATCTGCTCTGACTTAGGCAATTTCCCTCTTGAACCAAAGTGTCATGGCTGACTGGTAGCCATCTTGGTTGACATGAATGACTCCACTTTGTTTTATATACTTTACGCTATCTTGACAGGACTGAAGCCATTTTCTTGGTCCTGCTCTCCACAGTTCTCAAGCTTGCCCTTCATAACTTTGGTTTTGTTTTATCTGTTCTCCTTTCTGTTGCTTCCAAATGTCCCTTTTATTTTTGTGATAGTCTTACTTTTCCCTTCCATTCCCCCCATCTCTTTCAGTATTTATAGATACCATAGTTTCTTTAAGTTCTCTGATATCCAGGAGGACAGTTTAAAGTCTTTACAAGCTTCATGGCAATATATTTCAGGTGTGTGTTGTGGATTTGTGTAGTTTTTTGGTCATACTTTTTTCTTATCTTTTTCTTAGAGTGTTTTTGTTTCAATCCAATGCTTGTTCATTTTTTTAAAAACTTAACAACTAATCTATGAATGAGGGAGGCTCTTCTCAGCAATTAGTTGAACTGTAGAGTGGTACTATTTTTACCCTACTCTGTCTCTAATGTGATTATTTACAATAGTTCAGTTAAACCTTTTGCCCATTTTTCTGCTGAGCTGTTGGTCTTTTTCTTGACTTGAAAAACTCTTTATTTATTTTATTTTATTTTTTTTTACAAAGATAATGCCAAATTTTATTTTTATTATAGCATGTTGAGAATATAAATTTTTTTGGTATATTTTATTGAGTATGCAATTACAGCTATCCCATTTTTCCCCCGTATGTCCCCTCTGCCCTGCACCCCATTTCATCATCTCCACAACCCTTAGTCTATATCCATGGGCTACACACACCAGTTCTTTGGCTTTTTATTTTCCCATACTACTCCTAGCCTCCCCCTTACCACTTTTTTTTGTTTGTTTGTTTTTGTTTTTGTCAACATTTTCCTGCCACCACTTTCCCTAGCTCTACCCACCCCCACCCCCACCTCCCATCCTCAATCCTTCCCCCATTTGGCTTTGTTGATGGGTCCTTTATGCATGTTCCTTGATGACCCTTCCCCTCCCTTTCCCCTCTCTCTTCCTGTCTTCAACCTCCCTCCTCCCCTCTGGTTACTGTCAGTTGGGAAAAACTGTTTATTAAGGAGATAAACACTTTGTCATGTTACCAATTATTTCTCTAAGTTGTTTTACCTTTTGATTTTGTCTATGGAATTTTTTGTTTGCAACACAAAAATTTAAAAATTTTATGTGATCAAATTGATTAATCTGAAGATAATTATAACTCTCAGATTCTGGTAAATTACAACAGAGATTAATGTGGAGTGAGAACAGGGTACAGGGTAGCATAGGTGAAAGAATACTGGATTACAAACCAGATGCGGATTAGGGATATACTAATGTTATAGTTATAGAAATTACACCAGTTGCTTGATTTCTTTGGATTTCAGATTTGTTATCTACAAAATGATTAGACGTTTACTAGGTATCAGCTAAGCCCCTCCCAATTCTATGTGTTGACCAATTTTGACTTGATATAATGGGAAGCATTTGACAACATATTTAAGCTGGTTCTTGGACAAATGCTAGAAAACACCAATAGTAAACATTTCAGATGAAACAATGAGACTAAGTATCTTACAACCTTAAGAAATACAGATTGAAATCCTATAATAATTCAAATTGCCTGCTGCTCAGAGGACATGGAGGAAGGGAAGGACATGTCCTCATTTTAGCTGTGACCTGGTCACCCAATGGGTGTTCGAATGGCAGATAGGACATCATGGGGCCTGGAAACATCGAACTGTTTTCCACCGCTTTTTCACTGGCAAAGAGGAAACACATGGGAACATGCTGAAACTCCCCCTAAAATGTGCTTTGGATACAAAAATTTTCTCATGGTTTTTTGCTCTGAGTGACAACTCACTTACAAACTATAGAAGTGACTAGAGAACTCTGAAACTCATGGAGGAGTCTGTAAAGAACTTTCTCACTCTCCAGCTCAGGCAGGAGATGGGGAAGGGGTGGGTGAGAAAAGGGAGTTCGCTGCCTTTGCAACTCTTCCTCCTTCTCCCTAATTCGCCACCCCACACAACTTCTGTTCATTTTATCTTTGTGATCCTATGTAGTATTATGATCAGGATGCACTGTTCATTAGCATTATCTGTGAAAAGGAATGAGATGTTGCATGCATTTGTCCTGACATGATAGTAACTCATTTATTACCATTAAATAAAATGAAAGTGCTTCTCAGCCAATTTTCATTTATCACATTTCTCTGTCCAGAACATAATCAGTGGAACAAAATCTCTTGTTTCTGCTCTAGGCTCCTTTAATTTTTTTCATATTTTCTACTGCTATTTGGTACTTAGTCTCACACACCCATAGTGATAAAACATCACAGTCATATAATTTGTGAAGATTTTATTTGGTCTCGTTGAAAATTATACAGTCAGAGTCATTTCATTAGTATCTGAGATAAAATAATATAAACTTCAAGCCTCATTCAGGGTGTATGGTTAGAAATTGAATGAGCTTGAAAATCTCATTGTATTTGCACACATTCGAGACATCCATTTGGGCACTAGACTATAAAATAGCTGGTTTAACAGATTAAGTGAAGTAAAAACATTAAGTTTTTAGATTGTTTGGAATCATCTTAGATGGATTTCAAATTAGAAAAATAATTCATATGCATTAAAAAGCAACTACAATCACTATGTATTAGAGAATATGTATTCATAATCATTGTAAAGCTGCTTTAATAATGATTTTACATGACCATATGATTGCTAACCATTTAAAAGTGCTGGGCAACTTTTATTTTTAAAATAATGCAAAAATGTTAACCAACTACTCAAATATAGGCAAAAGCACAGTGCTGCTACCTTAACACACCGTTGTGTAAATTTTGCTATCCATCCTCACAGGTTTTGTCTTACACAGATTTTTTGCATAGTTATGGTTGTATTTAGTTCTCTACCAAGTGCATTTTCACATTTACTAGGTTTTTACAACCTTACTTATAATAATAGACATAGTAATAGTTCAAGTATTTGTATTATAATTTACTTAAACATTGCTCATTTGTTGGATAATCTTTCATTTTTATTAAAATATCACAACTATAAATATATACAATTTGTAGATGGCACATATAATGATGAATATTGCTGATCATTTCCATTCCAAGTGGATTTTTACAAAACCCTTTTTTGGGTTTTGATTTTACCCACTGGGTGATGAGGCTTTCCCTGATTCAGGTGTGAAAGAAAGAGGGCAAGATTGTGGATGGTTTTGAGTGGAAAGTGTCCCTAAGTGACACTATTGTGGAAAATGCCAATGCAAATTTGGGGACTCAAGGGTTTTTCAGAATTATTGACTTCATACCATTTTTTTTTAAGGTTGAATTAGCAGCTCTCAGACTCCATATACAATTTTTTGTTTTGCATTTAAAAACTTTGCTATTATAGGCTCATTGTGTGAAAATACCAGTGAGGGAGTGGATTTTTAAAAAACTGATTAAAACTGATTATAATTTATATATTTTATATACATATTTACTTTTTACCCAATTGGGATCATGTTACTAGGAAATATAATTACTAAGTTAAAGTATGTAACTTTTTTATTGTTCTTGGCGCATATAGCCAAATAGCTTTAGAAAATAATTACACACTTTTAGAGTGTAATTAGAATGTATGAAATTGTCAGTTTCACTGAGCCACCACCAAAATATAATTTATTAAAGAGATGAATTTAATAGATTTAATAGCATTTTTCTGTATTCCGTTTTAGATTAATGGCCTTGGCAGAATGGCTCTACTGCTGTTCTGGAAATCCAGTTGTGGTTAGAGAGAATGGAACAAGACGCTGGGCGGGGCCAGCGGTAAAGGTAAGGAGAGTGTGAGACATAAGGTCTTTCAGCAGCGTGTGGAGTGGAGTGTGGAAGGGTTTCTAATTCAAAAACCTAGGGTTTTTTCCCCACTTTTTGGATTTGGGTTTTAAAATTTGGCTTGTTCTTCTATTCTCTTCTTATGATTTTGTTGGAAGTAAAGACACAACCTCTACCACCTGCAGTTTTAGTGAAAGACTTATTCTTCATCCACAAACACTGTTTTGTGTGCAGCAGCTGAAGATACGACCTCACTTGAAGCCCAGCCTGGACCCGCCTCTGCATTCCCACTGTCAGACTTCTGTGGCCATGGGGAGTCTAGCGAGTGATTTGTGAGCACTGTCTGGTGAGGAGGCAACTTTTGAATTGAAAACCTGACTTTGGAGACTCCAGTGGATTTTTCTGCAACATGTTTTATACATTGTGGTACTTGGAGGGCCTGGGATTTCAAACGGCCACAGGCCATTTGGCCATTGGTCAATTCGAGCAAGCAATTCAACTGCTTCTGCAATTGGCAGCAGGCAGGATACGGGGGCCTGGCCAGGGACTTACGCTTCAGGCATGAGTGAAAGTCTGTGACAGGCTGCTTCTTTGAAAGGTGTGTGTGTGTGCATGTATATATGCATGAGTGTGTCCACTGACAAGGGAAGTATTTGTTTGGAAGTGTACTTGTTATCTAAGTAATATAGGGGTGAGGGAAATAGCACAGTCCTGTTTTTAATCTTCAGCTGAAAGACCTCTTATTTTCTGTTTCAGTTGCAAACTAGGGCTGTTTCCCTGGTTATTGGGTCTACTAATTAGGGCAAAATGTAAGGTGAACACACCATCCTGCTCATTCATTAGAGCAACTGCCAAGCCTCTGTGCGCGTATGTGTGTGTGTGTATGTGTGTGAGTGCACACCGGAGCCTATGGTTAGCATCAGAAATAGGGTCAGGGGACCTTCAACAGAAACTTGGGCTTCAGTGTTTTTGTTTTCAAAGATAGCAGGAGTCTCTGATTTTAAGCAGAATTATATCCTCTAGGGAAAGAGCTGATAGACCAGAGAGGCCCCAGATCCAGAAGAGAGAGAGAGAACGGCTAATGAAACAATGCTCCTGGGACACCGCCTGTTCTTTCGCAAAGATATGGCTCGTCAGGCAACAGAAATTGGAGGAGATAGTCCAGGACCTGATGGTGGATTTGGAAACTATGAGCAAGGGAAAATAACTTAAGTGAAGAGAATGGTGAGCTTGTCATGGGAGAGCATGCTGAAGATGGAAAAAAATAAAAACAAACCTAGATATGGAGACCTACAAGGGGAGAGCCAGTAGAGGAAAAACCACAAATGTGAGGTTAGTCTTACTATTGTCACTTTAGAAAATTAGCATGAAATTTATGTCTAGGAATTTTTAGGTAAAATACATGCAGGCATTCCTTTATCTTAAGAGTATTATAAGAATTACAGCGTTTCACTTTCTGGCTATATATCCAAAAGAATGGGCAGCAGGAATTTGAGCAGATATTTGTGAACCCACACTCATGGCAGTATTATTCACAATCGGCAAAAGGTAGAAGCAACACAGGTGCCCATCAATGGGTTAATGGATAAACAAATGTGGTGTATATACACGATGGAATATTATCCTGCTTTAAAAAGGAAGTTAATTCTGACACATGCTACATGAATGAACTCGGAGGACATAATGCTGAGTGAAGTAAGCCAGTCACAAAAGGACAAATACTGTATGACTCCACCTTTATGAGATACCTAGAGTAGTCAAATTCTTAGAGACAGAATGGAGAATGGTGGTTACCAGGGGCTGGAGGGAAGGGGAGAACGGGTTAAAGAGTTTCAGTTGGGGAAAATGAAAAGTCCTGGAAATGGGTGATAGGGATGGCTACACAATGATGTGACTGTACTTAATACCCCTGAACTGTGTACTTAAAAATAGTTAAAATGGTAAATTTTGTTAGTATATTTTACCACAGTAACAAAAACTACTAGGATATATTTATAGTGATTTCAATTTTTATAACAAATTTTTAATTTCTGAGATCTTTTACATATGTATGGTATAGTTCCATCCTTTACATGTGTTCCTAAATCTGAATATCAAAATCACTTATTAAACCCTATAAATACGCAAAACACAAATTTCTGGGCCCTGCTCACTGAAGCATAATCTCTAAGGATTGCAGCCAAAAATTAGTATTTTAACAGGTGCTTCAATGATCCTCATGCAGAAAAAAATGCTAAATCCTCAGGATTCTCTTTTCTCTTTCAGACATGTAGGTCTACAGGGTTATGGAGAGAGAAGATCTTTTAGATTTTATTCTTTCAACAAATGTCTGGAAGGCTAACCAGGGAAAATAATACCTCTTAACCATATTGATAACTTATAAAAAGGCACAAGCATTTGGTAAAAGAGAATGAGTGAGCACCAACAATAACTGATAGAGAAATTACGGCCCTCCTTGGTGAGTGGGAGTTCACTCAGGCACTATTTCATTAAGAAAAATAAAAAGATTTGACAGTTCTAATACCTCAAAGGTTGTGAATGCATATATATATATATATATATATGTTTTCTTCTGTCAGTTGCCTTTCATGCCTGTGTAGAGCAAGGCCTCTGGGAAGATTACAAATGCAAGAGCTTAAATTTCAAGGAAGTAGGTGATGGTTCTCAATCTTTGTAACTGGCTTATGAGCACAAATGCCTCAACAGATCACAGGGCAGCAATGGTTCTGGAATGACTGTAAGAGGCGCTCATGGAAGATTTCCTACTGGAACATCTTTTTAATAACAAATATGATTTGTTTTGGACAAGACTTTATTCTACTCTGCTTTTAAGTATTATATATATTTAGCCATTTAAACTTTTTTTCTGTCCAACCTTTTATTTTTAATGAAAAAGTATTGCCAACCATTTTGACATCCCCAGAACTTTTCACGAGCATGGTTGGCAAGGCATTACTGTAATTATTTCAAGCATGAACATAAGTATTTATACATGCACTCTTTATTACCTTATGGAAAATTGGACAAGTAACTGAAAAATTTTAATAACTGTGGCAGGACAAGGTATTAATAATTTAATGGAGCAATTTCCTTCATGCCCCATCTCTTCCCTGCCCTAATGGAGCAGACTTAACTCCCCCCACCCCCTTCCCCTCAAAAAGGAAAAACAAGTAAGAGCTGACTGCTCCCATGGAGGACTGTCATGAAGGCATTTGTGAAGGTGAAATCTTAGAAGCTGCAGCCTTGTGGGCAGCCGTCAGAGTTCCTGTGCCGGAGGTGATGCCCAATGAGGGGCTCAGGAGGGAACATCTTTGTCACCTCTATAGGCTGTTCCATCAGCAGTCCCTGATGATGGGGACAGAGAAGCAGGCCATGGCAGGATGCTCTGCTCAAACAAAGAGCAGTAAGCTGGCAACCATGGAATAAGAACCTGGATCCTCCTCATTTCTTCATACCTGCTAGTCCTGGGGTCTTTGTTCAGTCCCTTGAAAGGAACGGGAAAATATACCAATGACTGATGTTGATCAGCTGCTTCCCTGCCTAGGTGAGGTGAGGGTCCAAATCCAGGAATAATCTGACACAGAGGATAAGTTAAATAATGCCAGCTCCTTGTGTCATGAAACAATTTGTAGATGGCACATATAATGATGAATATTGCTGACCATTTCCATTCCAAGTGGATTTTTACAAAACCCTTTTTTGGGTTTTGATTTTGCCCACTGGGTGATGAGGCTTTCCCTGATTCAGGTGTGAAAGAAAGAGGGTAAGATTGTGGATGGTTTAGAGTGGAAAGTGTCCCTAAGTGACACTATTGTGGAAAATGCCAATGCAAATTTGGGGACTCAAAGGTTTTTCAGAATTATTGACTTCATACAATTTTTTTTTAAGGTTGAATTAGCAGCTCTCAGACTCCATATACAATTTTTTGTTTTGCATTTAAAAACTTTGCTATTATAGGCTCATTGTGTGAAAATACCAGTGAGGGAGCGGATTTTTAAAAAACTGATTAAAATGTGTGGATCTGCTGTGATGATTTCCTCTGTGTTTCCTTTGGCTACAGATAATACCACAAAGCGAACTCAGTGACGCACACAGACAACTGATAACAGCTGACACATATGGATGTTAAGCCAAGTGTGTATTATCAGAAAACGAACTGAAAACCCCATAAAACTCCTTACTGCCTGACTTAAAAACATTTTTAAAAGTCACTTAATGACATGGTAGATGATTTTTTATTTTAAATTTTGCATTCTAAAACACTTCTAGTGAAATATGAAATGAAAATAAAAACATGTCCCTTCAATGAATGAGCTATGTGTACAACAATAGTTATTAATGTAATTGTCAATAGCAGAATATCTGAGAAATGCATGAATCATCCATTAGAATTTACAATTAACTATTGAAAGTCTGTTTTCCTTTTAAAATTTAATTTTAATATTTTAATCAAAGTTAAATATTGAGAAAGTTAAAAAAAAAAAGTGAAACAGCATAGGCTTACAAGGAAAAACAGTAGAGGGAAAAAAAAACCAACCAGCAGTCCTCCGCTAAACCTCTTTTCACCACAAGTTCCTACTCCCTGGAGTTCCACTTTCAAACATTTTAATTGTTACTACTATTATGTACTTTAATATTTTAAAGTAACTGCTTATACTGTTGTTTTTTAATTCTTCATTCCTAGAAATAGTCTAGTGACTTCCTACACAGAAGACCTGAATTTTGGGTCCCTTCCATTCCCCACTTGTCTGTTCACACTCTCTCATTTGATTAAATCATTGTGGTACATTTCTTTCTTGGTTAAATTCCATTCTTATTATGATTATTCAAATATAATTCACCTCTGAACCATAGTGAATTATGATTGTATTTCCTTCTTGTGCAGCTTTTCGTTTTCCCTACTAATTATCTGTCACGTTTAGTTTTCTATATACTTATCATTAATTTGGTCCCAAACCTCTCAGCAGCAAGTGTGATAGCCACAGATACGCACTGCTCTGATCTCCTTTGAGAAAGCACGGGGATGGCCTTTAGTCATTCTTCCTGTGGGTGCTTAGGCCACACTTCTGCTCCGTTGCTCCCGGCCATTACTGAGCACCAGAGGGAGTTTTTGGAAGCTTACAAATAAACCATTATCTTCTACAGTGAAAGAACATACCCAGGCAAGGTGTAGACACAAGAATTTGGGAAGTCACGGAGCTGTAGAGGTGTTCAAGTGCTCAGCCAAAGCAGGTCCTGGGGCCCTACTACATGCAGCAGAGACACCTGGGAGAACGTCCCTGGAGAGGTGGGCTCTGCAGGTCCTCAGAATGCTTAGAACTCACAGAGGTTGCTCCTTTCTCCACCTCTGGAACTATCACTGTCATTGTTGTAAGACACTGCAAAAGCCTTTCCCCCGTGGCAAAAATTGTTCCCCTCAGGAATGGGCCCACCCTACCTCCAGGTTGTCAGGTTGGTAACTAAGGTTAAATCCCAAATCAACCCCTATGGGGGGGATGTGCTGGGCCTGATAAGAAAGAAAAGAAATAACACACCTAAGGGGTGGTGAGAATTACTTAACAAGTACTGGTAGGAGCCCAGGGGAGTAGACTTGTGATTGGATTTTGAGGAGGCTTAATCAAGGGGGCCCAGAAGTAGGCCTGTATTAAAAACAAAACAAAACAAAACAAAAAAAAAACCCACTTCCTGACTTGGAGTGTTCTCCTGGAGCACAGGATTTAACGCTCTGGCAAGGATCCCAGGCAATGGAACAAACTTCTGCTTGAGGGGCCCTTAGAAACCTTGGAAGAGCCACCATCTGAGTGGAGTAGAAATGGCAGACAGCAGAGGAAGGCAAACAAAGGCTAAGGGGAATGGGCCTTTGAAAGGAGTGAGGTTTTCTTCATCAGATGCTAATGCCTACCAGAAAGCATGCACCATGGGGAAGGCACTAAACCACAATGTAAGCAAAAGACTTTGCCGTTTGGCATTATCCAGTCTTTATGATCGGCTACCTGATGTTCCAAACAGGATAAGAATATGAACACCCTGGAACGTGAACACAGTGGACATGGTGGCGGAGATGGAGGATATAGATGATCCACAGAGCAGGGACTCCCATTTACTAAGGCCTATGAGTCTACTGCTGCCTCCAAATGTTCAGTTCATCAGTGATTAAGACCAATGCTGAGCCCCTTTTATGGCGTTTTCTCTAGGACAACAAATAGCTACTTGGTGTCAAGTCAACGATATTGGGCCTGTTACCTCCTGAAAGGCCAGAGGTTTGTCCACCTGGGGTAGGTACCTGTTATGGATGCAGGTTTGCTTTCCTGCTCACAGAGATTCAGCCTGCACTACTTTCCAGGGGTTTACAGAACACCTGATCCACAGGTATTAGATCCTGCAGAACACAGTATGACAGGGGACCCAATTCACAGTGATGAGAGTGGAGGGGTAAGGCTGTGACCATAAGACCTGCTGAACATATCACTTCCCACACTATCTTCAAGCAGTGACTCCACAGAGTGTTGGAATGATCTTCTAAAGGTCTAGTGGGAGTGTTCGTTTGGGTGTCATACTCCACTAGAATGGGGGACCAGCCTTCAGGATGCAGTATATGCATTAATTCAGAGTCTTCCATATGGTACTGTGACCCCAATAGGAAAAATACATGGTTTAGGGTCCCAAAGGTAGAACCTGCAGTGCCCCTACTCCCAGCCACCCACTGGGGGCCTTTGTGCTTCCTGTCCTGCAACTTTGTAAGTCTTTCTTAGTCCTATGACCTGAGATTGGCAAGCTGGAGACGCAGGAGGGCAATGGTATAGTTTCAGTCCTAATCTGAAGGTCAGAGAACCAGGAAAGCCAAAGGTGTAAACTCCAGTTAAAGTCTGAGCCTGAAAGTAGGAGAAGACTAAAGTCCCAGCTTGAAGACAGACAGAGAGAGCAAATTCCTCTGTACTCTCTGTCTCTTTGAACTGTTCAGGACTTACATGAATTGAATGAGGCCCACCTACATTGGGAAAGGCAATCTGCTTTAATTAGTCTACCAATTCGAATGTTTAGCTCCTCCAGAAACACCCTCACAGACAACACTCAAATATTTAACCAAATATCTGGGCACTTCTTGGCCCAGTCAAGTTGACACATACAATTAATCATCACAAAAACTGTGTCCCTAAAGCGGGTACACTCTTGCTAAGGAATCAGTTAAAAGTCTTACTGAATGATAATCTATGGCTACTGCCAGAATACTTTGGGTACCCTGTGCCCAGGGAGCAGACAGTGAGAAGAGGAGACATCATCTCAGAATGGACAATCAGTAGGCGAAAGTAGGGTAGCTCTTCACATAGGAGCAGAGAGGGACACATGTGCAACCCGGTGATTCTCTGGGCAATCCATTGCTTAACTATAACTGCACAGACACATACAGCAATTCTAACCTGAGAAGGCTATGATTAGAAAGAGTTTGGGCCCCTCAAGAATGAAGGTTTGGGTAAAGACTTTCTGAGGTGACAGCTGAAGATGAATGGAATCATGAATAGATAACGTAGAAGGGAGGGGATGAGCGTCTGTTGCATCTCTCAGGACTACTACAGGGATGAGAATTGTAACTTATCCTATGAACCTCTCTCTTCTATAGAGAGATCCTATCGAGAAGACAGGCCCATTGGAACTACTGAGGGACCACTCCCTGAACATGCGTGGAGAAGGAGATCTTCCAAGAGGTGTAGCTATACTGGCAATAAGAGAGAAGAGAGCAGCCAGTAAAGAATGTGGTGTCAAGGAACAGCTGTTTATTTTATTTTATGTGAGAGAGCCCATTTAAAAGAACATGGAGTGGGAGAGGTGTGTTGAAGACATATAAGAGAGGAGGAAGATGAAGGGTTGACAGAATATGGTCCCTGAAAAGATAGGAGGAAATGGGACCCCACTGGAGGAATGGTCAGGAGAAAGGACAGACATTTCTATTGAGGTAGGAGGGAAGAGTCAAGGAATGGATGTGACTGTACTTACATTTATAGTTTATAGTTTTGAATATAAATATGAGCATTTGTGTTACAAGTGAGAGCATTCCTATCTAATGGCCTCTATTTTCTACTTGAAGTTTGAAGCAAGTCTATCTGTTTAGAGTGAGGGGTAATTGGTAACAAGTGGTAAGAAAAGAGACAGGTCATTACGGGATTATAGTAGGTGTTAGATACTTGTTCAACAATAAGTGGGTTTTTATAAATCATTTTTTGAGTACTAACAGTGTCAGGCATTGTATCAAACCTGTTTCAACCATTATTTCCAATATTTATAACCTATCATATTTACACTGAGAATTAATATTGCCTCTATTTTATGGGAAAGGCATGGTTTGTTAATTACTCAGTTCCTTCCTTTACTCATTTTACATATATTTTCTGAGCTCTAATGACATGCCAAGCATCATTCCCAGCATAGTAAGCAAATTAATATCAGCAATGCAAAACAAGGACTGTCTGATTTTAAAATCCAGTCACTTTATAGGAGGTCAATAAAAATAGCCCAACAATGCAAACATGTTTGTCCTATTAGCCTTCTACTTGGTTCATCCATTCTTATGAAACAGAGAACAACTGCCTTATACAACATGGGCAAACAAAGTATTTCACTGCTGTTTAAAGTATTTTGAATACATTTAAATTATTAATGATAAGTCTGGAAGTTCAACTTCAACAAGATTTCTTTCTTTTCTTCTCTTTTTATTGTATTTTTTTCCATTACCATTTATCCTCCTTATATCCCGCCCCCCTTCTCACCCTCTGCAATCACCACCCTGTTGTCCTTGTCCATGAATCCTTTTTCCTTTTGGCTTGGTCCTTCCACCCCCTAACCACCCCACCCCCCAAAGCTGTCATCCTGTTCTCTCTCTATGAGTCTGTCTCTATTTTGCTTGTTAGTTCAGTTTGTTTATTAGAGTCCACATATGAGTGAAATCATATGGTATTTGTCTTTTTCTGAGTGGATTATTGATTTTTTTATTATAATTAGAAAGATGAGCAGCTTCTCTTTTAATGTAATTTCTTTCTGTATATTCAAAAAAGCAACATCTTCAAGGATTTAAAAACTCATAGTCAGATTACTAATAGTTCATAATTTAAGTTATCTTACTTTGGTTGAAGTTTACATTGATACTCATTTTGAAGAAATAATTTGATAATCAGTGTAATAATTTATATGAAATTACAGGCAAGCTTCTGAGTTTGAGGAGTGATGGTGGTTGTTTTTAACTCACCTTTTAAAGCAAGCTATTCCATTGATATTTCTTTGTTAATGACTTTAGTCATTTAACGAAGGACACCAAAATGATATTTACTTGTACAAAACTATTATGGTTATACTACTCAATTTCTTTTAAACATTTTTGATTTAGGATTTCCATTATGCTGAACTTTGTTTTTGGTAAACCATGCCATTTTTCTGTGTTCACATGTTCACATCTAATTTTTATTTTTGAGAGGCAGGAATTCTTTTTTTTTTTTCTACAGGTTACAGTTGGAAAGGAACAAACCTTATTGGCCATCTCATGCATCTGGGATTTCTGTGGGGAAAATGAAATGCTATGCACATTTAAAACCGTACTAAAAAAGCAACCATAAGGCCATGAAAGGTAGTGCTATGCCACAGTGGTTACTACTAAAGCATCAGCTGTGGCATTATTTTGGCCAAAAGATTTATATGGCTGAGCACCTCTCAAAGCAGCTCTTATCTTTGAATGAATATAGAGATGGATCAGCAGAGTGAATTACTCATCAAGGGCTTGGCAAGAAGGACAAGCTACTATGAACAAATAGTGGTGAAATTAATGGCTCTTTGGGAACATGTAGGCACTTAAGAGTCTCTGAGGTCTAAATTTGGGTAATTCACAAGTATGAAATAACCAGTCTAGTTAAAAGAGGCAGAAATTATGCAATGTTTTTAGAAAGCAATTTTAACATGAGAGGAGCACTGGATACTAGACAGGACATAGCAATATTATGTTAATGACTTTTCTTTTGTCATGATGGAACAGTTAATTGATTTCATGAGAAAGAAGGAACAAAAGTGACTTCCTAGAAATCTCTTTCTCCTTCTAGGAAGAGAAAATATAATTAGGGCAGGATTTCTCATTTTAAATCTCTTTGAACTAATTGTTATTCCTGAAATTCTTCAGGAAGAAGGTTTATAACTGTTATATTTTTTCTTTCTGATTATAACTCTTTATAAATGTTTGTCCACAAGTAAAATTTTGGCATATGCAGGGACATAAGGCAGGGCGATGGGGAAAAGAATGAAGCGTGCTCGCAGGCCTGTATACCTTAGGCAGACTTCAACGAACCTCTTTCTGTTTCACTTCCCTTTAAAATTCAGTCTCTGTTGCAGCTGCCCAGTGAGCCAGGGGTCTTAATGGTTTACTGGTACATTGCCAGGCAGCTCATTCCCACCCTCACACTTTCCAAAAGTTTTCTCCTATGTCTTCTTCTCTGGAAACCTCAGTTATTGCTCTCAAAGCCTTCAACTGATTCGATGAGCCTCTGTATCCCCTACCCACTTGAATGGAGGGTAATCCTTTTAATTTAAATTCATAAGATCTTACATGTTAATCACATCTACGACCTTCACAGTGATACCTAGGCTTGTGTGTATTCTAAGTTTAAGGCAATATTAGTTAGTTTATGAACTTGCATGCGTATTGCTGTTGCTAAATGGACATTTATTGTTTGTTTGGATATTGTTTGTTTTGTATTGCTTACTGAGTTGGAAGGCATCTGTATATCTCATGTCTAATTCTAGTAGTGATAATTTTCGTATTCAAAAATATGTTTGAATCTTTTTCTATTTCTCTATCTCTAGATTTCAAAGAATGAAAAAAATGAATTACTACCTCTAATGTAATGTAACTTAGTGTATTTTACTATTATCCTAGAGAATATACTCATATTTACTATTTCATTATGATATTAACTATTTAGGAGACTACCAAACTGTTTGCCAAAGTAATTGTCATTTTATAGTCCCATCATCAATACAGGAAAGATATACTGGCTATTACCAGTTTTGAAAAACTATAGCCACTTTAGAAGCTTTATAAAGTTTTAGCATTTATGGTAATATCTATAATCAATTTTGAGATAGCTTAGTAAAAGGTACAAGGATTAAACTCCCCTTTTTCCCATATGGATATCCAGTTGTTTACTATCATTTACCAAAATTATCTTTGCCCCTACTGAATTATCTTGACACTTTTGTTGAAAACGAAGTGATTATATGTGTGTAGATATTATTTCTGGATTTTCAGTTTGGTTCCATTGATCTATGTATCTGTGCTTATGTTTATGCCCCACTGTTTTACAGTTTTTACAGGAAGTCTTGAGATCAGCTAGTGTAAGTCCTTCAGTTTTATTTCTGGTTATCGGGATCCTTTGCAATTCTGCATAAATTTTAGAATCAGCTTAAAAATTTATACCAAAAAGCATGGTAGAATATCAATTGGAATTGCATTAATTTTGCATACCAATTTGGGTAAAATTGGCATGTAAATAATTTGAATTTTGAGGTCCATAAACATGTATACCTTATTCATGTATATCATTTAACTTTTCTAAGGATGCTTGTAGTTTTCAGTGTACATGTCTTGGACAAAATCTGTTAAAATTATTCCCCCTTCTCAGAATAGAAAGTAAAAAACAATCACAGAGACTAGTGTCATCATGAAAGATGTAAGTATAAACATTCTTCTCACATTCCCATTTAATTCTGTTGTTTGGTCAGGATGAAAGATGACTATCTTGGAAAATGATGGCGGATTAATCAAGTTGTCACTCTAGAGCAACTTTTCCATTTATGGTTTCTGTATTGGGATCTTACAAGTGTTTGTTTTTGTTTTTTGTTTTTTTTCTATGTCAAAATATAGAAGATACCAAAAGAATTATTTTTTCACTAATTGAGTCAATTGGTTCTTGGGCATTCACATGGAATATCATACTCGTTTATTACATTAATGATATCGTGCTGATAGGACAAGAAAATCTGCTTGTGTGCTAGGTGACTTATAGTACATTTTCTGGAAATACAGGGGTCTGACACCTCAGTAAATTTTTTGGAATCCAAGAGCCTTGGGCATGAAAAGATATAGACTGCTTTACAAACAACAAGTTGTTGAACTCATTAACAGCTAGTAAACCTATTTAAATTTTGGAAACAATTTATTCCACATATGAGAGTTCATATGTGGAATGACCACTGGATGACCTAAAAATCTGCTAGTTTTGAGTAAGGCCCAGAGCAAGAGAAGGCCCCCAGCTGGCCCAGGCTGCAGTGCAAGTAGCCCAGTGATTTGGCTCTTGCGTCCAGGGGAGTCCCACGTAACTTAAAGTGTCTATGAAAGGTCAGAATGCTGTGGTACGCATTACTAGGAGAACTGCAAAGGAGACTCATAATTTGATTTGAGAGGTAGCTGGGACTGAAATTCTGCTGACATCATTTTCTTTTCATTTTTAATTTTTTAATTGTTGTTCAGTTACAGTTGTCCCCATTTTTCCCCCATTACTCTCCCCTTCCCTACCCACTCCCTACCTTCCATATCACTTTGTATCTCACTGCTGCTCCATCGCCAAGGAAGCTGGCAGAAACTTACTTCGCTGACCTGAGTCTATGCACAGCCCCTTTTAATGGACAAGTTTGGGAGGCATTCTGTAAACTCATCAGGAGTTCCCAGAAGAGCACACTGTCAATACCATATAGCCAAAGGTGACCAGAAACACATCTGTAGTTGAACAAGTTGAATTTAAGACTTGTGGACAAAGAATGTACCCCTTGGGGAACTGTGAACATCTCTATAAGAGGCAATTAGAAAGAAATCATAGAATTTTTGGCCGTGTTAGTCATTTTAGGTAGAGTTCAAAACAGTGGGGCTTTGATCTTGATTGGACGCTTGAGGAAGTGAATAATTGTGCTTGGGTATCTTAAATCTTACCTATAAGGTTGGAGGAATAAATGAGGCTATATCCATAACTGATAAAGAAGTTAATATTCACTCATATTAGCAAGGTTGGGAAGATGCTTGATCATTATCATGGCTTGGGCAATGTTCATGTTTTTATCTTTTTTTCAAATATAATTATGAAGTGATATTTTTGTCCTAATCTATTACAGTCACAGAGCGGCATTGCCATATGTTGATGTTCTGTAAATTCCTGCCCAATAGGAGAACATGGAGCCTTACCTGTGAGTGCTAGTGTAGCTCTTAGCAAAATCAAAGTCTAGCTGATAGTTCCAATCCTGTC
>PVJD01010235.1:0-55409 GCA_004026545.1 Mormoops blainvillei
ACTCTTAAACCTACTGTTGGGCAAAGAGTTCAAGTCTTAATGTTGCCAGTGGAGATGGGTTCTTATGGTGTAACAAGAAAAGCATTTCAGGGACCCATGTATGGGAGGATGAAGTAGTGGTCAGATTTACTGAAGCTGGAGCAAACACAAAGGACTGTCCCCAGGTGCCTAGAGTCTGTGTCTTATCTTCATCCTAGAAGTTCAGCTCTGTCCCATTGTGGAAGAAGTCCAGCATTGTCTTCAATAAGCCCAGAAGAAGGGCCTGGGTCCAGAAATTCTGTGCCATGGGCCCCAAAGCTTAGTCCAGCTCAGCCTCTATTCCCATCCCGCCAGCTTGGTCTCTGTTCCCAGCTGTCCTCCAGCTGGTGCTGTGTTGCTGTACCCAGGCTGGCGCTTGGAGCCTGCATTTGGAGCCCACACTTGGAACTCCTACTTGGAGCCTGCACCACTGCGAGGCCCACGTGGCTGCTGTGGAGAGAGAACATGTGAATGAATAGGCAAATGCATGCTACCGGAAGAGGCCTTTGTAAAGTTTTGATTAAATTCTCTCTGGCTTGGGAAGGAGCTGGCTGGCTTTCAAAATAACCAATCTCTTTCCCAGTCCTTCAAGGGCTTGTGTTGAGTCCTTCCCCTATCCAATCTAACCCCTTGCCCAGGCTACATTCCTCCCCCTTATGATCACAATTCTTTGCCCCTGCTGCACACACCTCATAGTGGAAGGACCTCTTCCAGTGCCATCTTAGCTTCTACTGTGCATGTGTCTAGCAAAGGCACTTCCCCTGATATTTTTATTCTTCCCCCAGTAACCTGGGCTAATGCCCTGTAACCCATCCTTCCTGCCTGCTGTGGGGATTAGGTCTCGAGGGTGGAGGGTGCAGCTGCCCCTGGGGAGCCTAAGAATGCTGTGGCTTTCCTGCAAATGAGGCTTAATGTGTCATCTTAATGTCTGATTCAGCTCCCTAGTTTACTAGGTTTAATGTCAGGTTCTCTTTGCTCTCTTCCTTTATTTATAACTAATTTAACTTGGAATCCAAAGTCATAGGTTCAAGCCTTGTCTCTATTACTTACAAGCTGTATGTTCTTGTTGCAAATCAAATTTCTCATTTGTAAATAAGACTACTAATATATGCCTACGTATTTCAAATCGAGGATGTGAGAACTGAATGTTATGAATATGAAAGAGCTTTCTAACTTTAAAATATTTTTCAAATACCTGCCAAACTAGGGCGGCTTTTGGTAATACAAGGCAATTCCTTACCCCCCAAATAAACCACCATCTCCTAGATACCAGTGTTAATGAAAGAGAGAAAGCAATGTTTTAATATTATGTACAAGATGGTAAAGATTTCTGTGGCACAGAGATTCTCCCCCTTCCCTGTCACTAATCTTCACAAATCCAACATTAGTGTTGCAACAGATGACACGCCCTTCGAGCTGCTCTAAATTTCGATCATTTCTTATTATTTCTTTTACATTTAGTTTCAATAGACTGGGTTTAAAACTTGAAATTAAGATGCTCAAGTTTATTTTTAGTGAAAAGTAGAAAAGTGTTAAATGCAAACTTTATGACACTCATAATTCAATTTTCAATCTTCTCATGAAAAGAACTGCCTGAAATTATAGAAGTTAATCATTATTTAATGTGAACTATAAACATAACTATTGGCATATAGCAGATTGTCACAAAATCTATCATAATTGGCTAAGAATTTGCTTTTAGGTTATTTGAGTCCTTCTTAAAATACTTGCCAATATAATCACTCCATCTGCTCAGAGAAAGATGAGTAAATGAAACTATTACCAGGTGCATGCAAGGTCATCGAGTGCCTTTCTGCAGAAAAAATTACAAGAGGGAAATAAAATGGCTAATAGAACATCCATCACTTTGATGAAACTGGATTGACGTTCGCTCTCGTTTAGATCCTATTTCTTTTAGCTTTAGAATAATGTGTATTAATAGAGTCTAAAGCCTTCCTCACCCGCATTAACATGGTTGCTGAAAACAATTCAAATGCACAAACATTCAGGAGGGCTTTTAAATAGAAAGATTTCTTCTTTTACAATAAAAAAAATTGATTTCATAAATACTTTGGATATTTCCATGTCAATATTTTACTGCAAAATATATGTTGTAGGAGTGATAGCTTGTTTATTGCAATCAGACGAATATAAATACACCAAATTATCTTGATTTTAGTTAGGCAACATGAAAAAGATTTAAAAATTTGGTATAGTATCCACGTCTAGGAGCATGCACTGAATTAATTAATAACATGTATAAATGCTTCCCAGAGGGCGAAATGCCTACTTCCCTTATTGGAGGTTTAGTACTTCAGAAAAAAATAAATAAATAAAGCAATCTGTAAATTAAAATAAAGCATTTAAGTTCTATAGTTTAATGTTTCCCTTGTTATATATTTGCTGATGTTTATCCCTTGATAATAACGTTCTTCTGTAATTTCACTATATCTATCCTTTTCATATAATTCAGGCCATTCTTCTGATTACCACAAGTACATGTAGTGGCTCCCACTTTAAAGCCAATGCACATGAACTGAATAAAGATCACCTTAGCATGATTTTTAGGTCAGAAAAAGTCATGACTGCTCTTGATTTCCATCACAAGGCTCCAATCAAGGTGGCCTGCTCCCAATACTAGATTCTCAGTGAATGAATCAACAAACAACATTAATTTGAATGCATTTCATAGAACAATTTTCCTCTTTCAAAAACATCCATTTATGTAATTTTGGCCATTTTCTGACTGTAAGCTGATCCGCATCATCTGACTTTAGCTTTGCATTTTTTTTTCATTTTCAAAGAGTTCAGAAATATCTTTTTAATTGAAGACCCCAGGGTGGTGGGCTAGTCCTAAAATTAAATAAATAAATAACCCCTAAATCCAGGAGCAAGGTCTGCAATCTCCACTGTCTAGATCAAAGTCTGTAAACAAGCTGCCAAAGGCCTGGTTTGGTTTTTTTGGTTTTTTCACTCAGTTTAAATAAACTACACAAAAAATGAGTTACTGGTATTAAAAATAGAGTATTTCACGTGAGATTTTTTGTGTTCCATTTCCCTACGAAAGCGGGATATCTAGTCCTCTACAAGCACATGTCCACCGGGCGGGAACCGCTGGAGCTAACCCACGGCTGCCTCTTCAGCTGCGACACGCACACTGCGGCCCGCCCCAGACGTCAGCACTTTGTTTGGTACGCCGGCCTCTTTTTCTGCCTGCCTGCTTTCCTGCCTCCCTGCCTCCTTTCTTTCCGCTCTCTCTTTCTTTTCATTTTTTCTTTCTTCCTTTCTGTCCCTGCTTGGCCTCTCCAGGCATTGGGTTTGAGATCTCAAACTGAAAATGAACAAAATTACCACATAATGAAGAAGGTGAGATGAAGATGTCATTCTCCTTTGAGCTTTGAGTATCACTTCATGAAGTGATCTTCACTTTCTGAAGATACACCCTCGTGTAACATCATGAAGGTGTCATTTAAAAACCAGGGAACACTTTAACCTTGGAAACTGTAATTTGCCAGAAGTACTTCTAGAAACTGAGTCACTGATATTTATTTAAGTCCCTTCCAAGATGGGCAAGTGTTTGGGAACACAACTCAGCTGGTGGCCTCCTCAGTGCTTGAGCTGGATGCAGAGCAGCTGTGGTTTCAGTGCATCGAGCAAGAGTCAGCTGAAACAATACCTTATAAGGTTGCCATGCCAGAGCCAAGATAAAGAGCCCCAAAATGAGTTATTGAACTGAATGTTGACATTGGGAGAAGCAATACACACTCCATGGAAACCAAGAAAGTAGGCAACTGATTTATGAGAAAGTTACATGTGTCCTCCAACCCTACTTTCTGGCATGTTTAGTTATATTAAAGGCTTAGAATGGTTAAAGGTGTGGAAACAGAGCATATGGCAGTTAAAATTATGGGTGTATCTTATCCTGGTATGTGCATGTGTATTTGTGTATACGAGTATATACAGATTCCAAGTTGAATTATTTAATTTCATTTTTGTAATAAAATATAATAACCATTATTTTAATGCCAATTGCAATGAGAAATTGTGTCTAAAATTTTTATAAAAAGATAAGTACCTGTTTAGCTTGGTTCTTTGTCTGGATGAAAATATCAATCAGTGATAAGTTAATTATGTATTAATTCATTTCCTTACCAAATATGTATCATGCACTTCCTATGGTTCACACCTGTTCTGGTGCTGGAGATGCAAAGTTGGGTAAGAGAGTGTGCCTACTCTCAAGTAGTTCGGAAACCAGAAAAGACAATAAAAAATATCAAATAAAATAAAATTAAGATTAAAATGTCCTCCATTATAAGTGTTATGATAAAATGTGTTTATGATACTGTGGAACGCCCAGAGAGGCATCTCATCAAGTCAGGGAGGATGGCAGCTTGTTGGGTCCTGAATGACTCCGCGTTGCAGAATGCACACTAGCAGTCAAATACAGAAGTCTTCCCATGTGGTAGAAAATGTATACTCACCAGCCAGGAAGCTCTGTTTTAAACTAACTGCTTTCAAGAGTACTGAAGCAGTAAAGTTCGAGAATATGGAGCACTTGAGGAATTTGTACCCTGCCTATTTTTAAGGTTTTTCTTGTGTGTTTTCTATTTATTAAATTACAACTAGTCACACAGTGAATCTGGATTATGTGAACAAGGCTTCTAGCAGAAAGGTGTTTGTAGAGTTACCATGTAATGTCACTTGAAGATTCTAGCTCTCACAGTGGAGATATGTTTCTACTTGGTACCTGAAGAAACTACCAAAATTTCTCTCCGAAAATTTAGTGCCAAGAAAAAAAGCGCCTTTCAAAACAAAGTCATATATTTGATTTTTTTAATCATACAAAAATTATGTTTCATTTCATGTTTTTTTCCTTTTGTAGTGAGGGAGAGAACATAAAAATACAGGATTTGGTTATTGTGATTATCTCCCCATAGATCCCAGAACAAATATTTCTCTTCTCCTAAATTATTTCTGACCATGCTTATCATACATTTAAGCCATTTTTTCTTTTATTCAGTCAAACACCACAATCCATTAAAAATCCTTTTGAAATAAAAATATTCTAAATTATTAATTGATAAGTAAACAGACAATGAATGGATAGGTAGATGGTTTCACAGATAGACAAATAAATGATAGTTTCTGTTCTCCAAAAAACTCATATCCTCAAATATAGTCAATGTTAGTGCTGCATTATTCTTTTCTACATTTTTTAATCAACAAATTATTGTTACTAAAATAATTAATAAAGTATATATGAGACCCAAGAATGTGTTTAGTTTTGAATGATTCATTCAAGTCATTAGGATATATATGTTTACATTTTAAACTTATAACACTAATGAATTAATATTTTTAATGGACTTAGAATAGTAACTGTCAAAGAGTGCTACTATGTATCTTCTTATTACATAAAATGACCTAAAAATATTACAAACATTTGTTAAAACTTGAGAATTATCAAGGCATTTAATTCAATACAATAGTGCATGATTAACAGAGGTGATACAAATATTTTAAGAAAAAAGCAATAGTAAATATTTGAATGCTTCCTAAGACCCTTGAAATAATATTTCAACAAAGCATCATCATTGTCTCTTTTGTGTTGTAATATTAAAATTTAAAACAAATCTGCCTTAGAATAGAACTGACCGCAATAGAACAACATTCCCCAGGAGAAGTTACAAAAACATCATTTACTGAGTCTGAAATATTAAAAAAAAAGAAAAATTAGTTCATTCTGACCACCAGGGACTAGTACGAAGGCAGTACACAATGTACAACTGCAAATATCGATATTAATTTTACATGAGTAGATTCATGATTTCACCAATTATCATGGCACCCTTGAAACTTGCAGCTGTAAATGTGGGATAAGTGAAAAGAAGACACAGTCTCCCAAGCTCTGGATACAATAGCAGCGCTATTAGGAGCCTAGGGGTGAAAGAACAGAAGAGAATCGAGATTCTTCAGAGTATTCTCCAAATTCTTTCATCTCAGGACACAGCTATGGGCATGATAACACTTGACTAAAGAAGAAACTTTAAAAGTGGCTTTACGAAAATACTGAAGCATGATTTCTCTGAGGCTCATCTCTGTGCAGGGGCAGAACCACTACAAAAGTTAGATCCAAAGGAGCTTTCAATAGTTCATTAAAGAGAAGTACCGCCTAGGGGTCTATTGAGCAATGGGAACTCCAAGCTCCAGTTAGAAACTGGAAGAGGCTAAAAATTCAATTGGTATCAAGTTTTATCCCAATGGATCACAAAGATATTAGCAATATTATCGCCTATGCATGGGAGCTAGATTCTAACAATGAAGCATACCGCTGGGGCAGAACTTAAAAAAGGCCCATCCATTTAATCCCTGCAACAACTTCCAGATCCAGACAAATTACTTAGCTTTATATTTGAACCCAGCTTGATATACCTTACGCATTGTGAATTATATCATACATATTGGTATACAGGATACACTTGAACAGTGCACACCTGTGTGAAAGGCTCTGTACCTTTAAAACTGACAGTGATATAATGCAGCCAATTTTAGGTTTCATGTACTCAATGGGAAAGTTACTCTCAAAACAAAGACAGGAACAAATTACCAAATGTGTGCTTCTTAGTCTAGCATGAACTACAATCTACTGTTTGACAACTAATCTTCTGTTGAAGCCAGAAAGTGAATAGATCTTTTCTCCACCACTAACCGGCTGTAATGAGACCTGTTTCCTCATCTATAACATGAAAATAATAACGATAGCTACCCCACAAGAATAGTTTGTGGAGTTTAAAAGACAATTTGTGTAAGGCTTTTATCTGCATGCCCTAGAACAGTGCCATCCCATAGAAATATAATGTTAGCCAACCCCATAATTATAAATATTCTAGTACCACATTTTCAAAAAGTGAAGCAGGAAAAATTAATTTTAACTATAAAATTTAAACCAATATATCCAAAATATTATAATTTTAGCAAGCAATCAATATAAAAATTATTGAGGTATTTTACATTTTTTTCCTATAAAATCTTTTCATCTTCATTTAGCCCCGTTTCAAGTACCCACTAGCCACATGTGACTAGTGACCACCATATTGAATAAGGCAGCCCTAGACTATAATTAACATTTAACAAAAAATTATTAGTATTAACATTGTAGCATTATGCATATCACTACTACCTGGTTTTACTGGTATTGGCATTACTATTACTCTTATAATAATTCTAAGCAGTGTTCATAACTTTTCACAGAATTATAAAATAATTTTAAATCTCTTGCTAATTTTATGAATATAAAAGCTTCCAGTGATGCTACAGAGCTAATAAAAATAAAAGTGGAAATGTATGTTAATATTTTAGGAAAAATTACAGAAGAAAATTGCCAGAGTACGGCAAATGTTCGAAGAGGAAAGCACACGGGGAAATTTTTCAGATAGAGCACATATTTCAAGAACAGGTTTTTAGGCCTGGCTGGTGTGGTTCAGTTGGTTGGGGTGTCCTGCAAAGTGAAAGTTTGCTGGTTTGTCTCTGTCAGGGCACATGCCTGGCTTGCTTGTTCAGTCCCGGTTGTCACACACAAGAGACAACCAATTAAAGTTTCTCTCTCACATCAATGTTTCTCTCCCTTTCTCCCCTCCTTCCCATCTCTCTCTAAAAATAAATAAATAATTTTTTTTTAAAGAAGTTTTTAAAGGGAAGAATTTAAAGCTATAAAACATAGGTTTAAAGTTTTGCTTACAGTCAATGTAATGGGAATTAGTAACTAAAAACCTCAGTTTGCTGCTTACCCAGAAAATCTACAGAAATGTAAAGGCCACCGTAAGGCAAATTAAGTATACAGTTTTGGATTAAGCAAAATCAGAGTGGTAAAAGACCTTCTAGAGTGAAATTACTTTATAAGTCAGAGAGCTTCATTCAAGGAAAAAAAGTAAACCAGAGCGGTGAAGGACCTGTACCCGAAGGAATGCGAAGGTCTTGTTATGAGACTCCATTAGAGGATCTTCACAGGAGATGGAGCCTCCTAGGGCCGCCTGAGGAGCCCACCTCCCTGAGTCCACGGTGCATCCTATTTCTCACCCCGGTCTCTTTCTGGCAAATCCCTAATCATGCTTCAGCTATCAACCTGGCCTTCCCTTCCCTTGGGAATCTTCTCCTCACCCTAAAAGATGCTGACGGATGTCTATGGCACCTCTTTTATCTTTGTGATAGTTCTTACCACAGTGTATTTCATTTCCAAGGATATATGCCTATTTCTTTTTCCTTCACGAAATTCATTTTTTTCTTATTTACTTTCTATTTCTGTGGAATCTTATCATTTCTTATACTTTCAATCATCTATGTATAGCTTTGAAATCTATATCCAAAATCTGTTTGAATTTTCCACTTCCATATATACAAAACTAAAAATATCATTCTATTCTCCTCCTGATGCTTTATTTATTTTAACAGCTCTGCTGTTCTCGTGGTCACAAAGAAAATCTTAAATTCACTCTTGGTTCTTCTTTTCTCTATACCACCCAGATCTAACATGGCAGGTCCTGTAGGTAACCTGCTAACCGCTCTTTCCAGAATGCATTTCCATTATTCTGATTCAAAGCCTCATTAGTTCCCACCTACACAAACACCTAGCTAGTCTTCTAATTCAGGAGTCTCTCCTACCCAAGTCCGGTGATACAGTCCTGCCAAATTTTCTTAATACATCTGTTTGTCTATGCTATTCTTCTGTTCAAATTCCTTTACTTGTCCTAGCATATTAAATTTTAACTTTTAAACCTTGCTTTCTGAATCCTTCACAAGATGGCCCCAAATTATTTTCTTCTTCTACAATTACCCTCTATTATACAAATGTTCCAGCCAAATTAATTTTCTGTCCCTCCAAGGAGTCCCTCTGCTTTCTCAATTTCATTATTTTCATTTCCTCTTCATAGGAAGACATCACCCACACAATTAACACCTGAAAATCCCATATTGTTCCTGATCCTTTTTTTAAAACGTGATCTTTTTCTCACTTGAACACCAACCTGTATTTTGGGACTTAATTTATGTTTTTGAGTTCCATCTTTACTTGTTTTATAGTGTCTACTTAATTTGAAGTTCCTTGAGAAAAAACTCATGTCTCGGTTTTCTTAGAATTACCATCAATTCATCACCCTATAGGAAAGCAGTAAAAATATGAATGAAAGAAGGCTCCCCAGATGATATCTCTACAAGTGTGCCTAGTGAATTAGAAGCAATTGGAAGAGTCTGGTTATGCCTTAGGTAGAAGAAAAATCCAATTTAGAGTAGGCTTCTTGAATTCATAGGGAATTTGAAATATCAGAGAAGACTGGTAGGTAAATAATGGAGAAACATTTGTGCGTGTCAATTATTTAATTACCCAGTACTTATTAAATGCCTACTGACATCCTCAAAATATTTCAGATACGGAAAGAAGTTCCAAAAAGGACAAAGTACTTTATCTTTTGCACTATTCAAACATCAGTCTAAGTGACTCCACTGTGAAGTTTCTTTCAAGAATAAAAGATCAGCAAAACCATCTTTACTTATTTTCAAAGGCACCTTTTAACTCAGAAGCTTTCTGGAGTTGAAAAGGTAGTAACTCAAAGAACACTGAGCAGCTAAACTCAAGACACCTTTGAATATTTTTATTTGTTTCTCTGTCTATGCACATAAAAAAATGAAAACTAGCTGTTAGTAGAGAGGAGGCTCTAGACTTGCAAATAGAAAATAGGCAGTTAGATAATAAGAAAAACAAAGTGCAAGTAAAGTGGCAAATTTGATTCCAAATAAATTGAAAATGTCAGCTATAAAAAGAATCATGGCTAAAGATCATAACAAATGCAAGACCAAGAGAGTTGGGAAAAAAATGACAAATTGTGTGGGAGATCCGAGATGTTGGCAGAGTAGGTGGCTGTTACACTCACCTCCTTCCAGAACCAAACAGAATTACAGCCAAAATATGGAGCACTAACCTGGACCACCAACTGAAGGCTAGCTGAAGAGAAGTCTTATAACTGAAGTTACAGAAGGAGCCACATCAAGATGTAGTGTAACAGTGAGAAATTGTAATGGTGGGAAATTGTAACCCACCCCACCATTCCTTTGATATTGCTTCTGTCAGTACTGACTCTGACAAATGTGTAGCTTATAAATGAACGGGATGTTTTTATAAGAATCCTAGGAACTAGTTCCCAAAGACATAGACCCCAGCCTTCAGGCATCCCAGCTCCAGGAGATTTGCTGACCTTCATCCATGGAACCAGGGTGATGTGAAGCCAGGACAACTACCCCAGGATGATGCTCACTGGGCCATCTTTTGCATTAACAGAAGGACCTATGCTAGTCTGCACGTAGAGAGCTTTGCAACCTCCTCCCTTGATCTCTTTGTTCTGTGCCCTTCTTCCTCCTTGTAAAAACTTCTGTCAACACTGAGAAGGGGAGATGGGCTATGTGACATGAGTCCCATCTTATAGGAGATGGGCTTTGAGATGTGAGTCCCCTATCTTCAAGATGGGCAGCGTCTGCAAATGAAGCACTTTCCTTTCCAACAGCACCTGCCTCTTGAGTATTGGCTTTCATAGTGGCAAGCAGCCAGCCCTACTTTCAGTTATAATTTGAAGGGTAGAGATGCAAAAAAGGGCTGGCTCCTCTGCCCCCGGCAGCAACTGAGGTTCTGGAGGATTATCTCAGCTACAAAGTTTCCCCCTGAGGAGTATGGGGTCTCAACCCCATGCCAGGATCCCTAGCCCAGAGCACCAGAGCCAGGAGAGGCATCCACATAAAGCCTGGCTGTGAAAATCAGTGGGGAGTTCTGTCTGCCAGGGAGAGACAGAAGCTAGAGACACAGGCGCCCTCCTAAAGGGTCAAAACACAAAATCTCGTTAACAGCCACTCACCCCGGGCTCCAATGCCTTCCCTAACAGGAGAGGTGCTAGATGCACCCTCTTGACTCCCAGGGCAGTCATGCCCTGTTAAGCTCAATCTCCTGGCATAATCTGGGACAGACTGATTTGTATAGCTCTAGGGCAGGAGCCTTTATTCCTTCACACACCTGATCAGTGCAGACCCCTCCCTTCACACAGCCAAATCTTGGTCTATTTGGGCCTGATAAACTCTGGCCTCACCCCTTTCCCTCTGGTAATCACCATACTGCTGTCTGTGTTTATAAGGTTTTTCTGTTTTGTTCTTTTTGCTTTAACCCCCTCACCTTCTTCACCCAGCCCCCAGCCATCCTCCCACCTAACAGCTGTCAGTCTGTTTTATGCATCTATGGGTTTCTTCCTATTTTGTTGCGTCTTTATTTGGTTCATTAGATTCTACATGTGAGTGAAATCCTATGGTATCTGTCTTTCTTTGACTGGCTTATTTCACTTAGCATAGTGTTCTCCAGGTCCATCTGTGCTACAGGAAAGGAAACAATATGTGCAGGCAAAACTTCCATCGATCTCACTCTATCCAGAAGCCCATTAAAGTAAATCTACCACATTGGGACTGTCTTTACAATGGCTCTTTGTAATAATTGGTTAAAAATTTGGCACAATGAAGGGGGGAAAGCCTGAGTTTTAACATGTCTATTCCTTCCTAGAGGGAAAATTATGGATCAAATCAGTTTCTTAAGAATATTGTAATACTCTAATGGAATTCTCATTGATATACTAATCAATGATATCTTAGGAAATGGGCATTGAGCCCAATTTAAATTATCTATGTGAGAGTTAATGCTGGGATAACATTTCCATTGTTGATGCTTGCTTTTAATTTAGCAACTTTATATCTTCTGAGAAAATTACCCTTAATGAATAACTTAAGTGTTCAATCTGCAAGTGAATTTTAATATGGAAATGTCTCTTGAAAGCAATCAGAGCTACTCTTGTAAGGTAAAGCGTTTTGAAAGTCAAATTCTTCCTGGTGGGCTTTTCATTGCTGAGAAAAATGCAACTAATTTTTACAAACTCTTATTAATTAATATTAAATGGTATGTATTTATACAATTATGTAAAAAGCAAGAATGCAGGTAACTATGATATTAAAAAATAAAATTTCCTGGTAACAAGAGTGAGGTAGAAATAGCAATCTCATCCTGGCTGGTGTAGCTCAGTGGATTGAGCATTGGCCTGCCAACCAAAGGGTCACTGGTTCATTTTCCCAGTCAGGGCACATGCCTGGATTGCAGGCCAAGTCCCCATTAGGGGGTACGCAACAGTCAACCACACATTGACATTTCTCTCCCTCTCTTTCTCCCTCCTTTCCCCGCCGTCTAAAAATAAAATAAATAAAATCTTTTTTAAAAATCTAGCAATCTATACTTTCAGCAGGATTTCAGTCAGAAGACATTAAGAAAATGGGGGTGGGGGAGGCAATTCAGAAGGGAAAAGGAACATAAATTAAGCACAGGACAGGAAAGGGCAGGAGATGGTCCAGCCTGGCTATGTTCATGGGAGAAAGACTGAAAGTTATTTGGCAACCTTATTCTGAAAGAGTTTAACATAAAACTCATCAGTGTGTTTGATTTTGGAATAAGATGCCTGTGATCTTGGATTTGCTATGACTTTTTTCAAAGAATTGGAGGAAGTAGAAGATTGAATTAGCAAGACTGAACAGGATTTGAGGAAAACAGAACATTCCTGGAAGAACTTTTAAAATGAATGGAGTGGGTCATAAGGGATAGATTACAAGATGACCAAGAATTCTTGAGAGCTCGTGTGAAATTAGAGAGCATTGAATCATCTGTTGCTCCCACTTCATTTAAGAATACAGGATGTATTTTTTACCAAATTTGTTAGGTAACTTTGAGATCGTCTGCCTTAACTATAATATATGTGTCTCTTTTTCATAATCAGAAACTTACAATTAAATATTTACCTCAATACACATGTCTTTACATTATTTTTATTTCTGAAATTTATGAAATTACTTGTTTACTCGAAAATTTGGTTTTTTTAAATGATTTTTAAAATGATCTTTTGCTTTATTTTATGAATTGAGAAGGAGGCATTCTAAGTGTTCATTAATTTTTCGAAGTAGATGGTTTTCGTTCATTTCTTTGAAAACATGTAGGAAATTATGCCAGTAAAAATATCATCATGGCCGTGGCTGGTGTGGCTCAGTGGACTGAGTGCCGGCCCATGAACCTGAAAAGTCCTGCTCTTTTTAAAGCCACCTAGACTGTTGCAAAATCTGAAGAGTGATTGAGGGCAGGACTGGAAAGTCATCCTCCGAGTGACTGAAACTGAGACTTAAACTGGCTGAGCTCCTCAGCAGGATGGTGAAAATCCTGAGCAGAGACTTGACCGACCAGAAAGGGACAGGCCATATGAATTACAATAGCTCTAAAAAGACAAGCACTAATCTCAAATTAGCCAAACAACCATGCTGAGGACCTAACATATAATTAATCAGTGTCTAACATTTATTCTATCGCTAATCTTTGTGTGAAAGTATATACTGTTAGAACGGACAGATCATATTTGACCCAATTGCAGAGCTATTTGTATTTTTATAATGGAGCAACATCTCCACTCAAGTTGTAAAACCTTTATTGTGGAACAGTATCCAGAAATGGAGAGTGAAAAAGTGACATCAAGGTCTTTAATTATATATTGGGTTGGCCAAAAAGTTCTTCTGGTTTTTTGCATACCATGGTTCAAGTAGCACTTATTTGTCTTTAACTTAATTTTGTTAGGCTATATTGTGACAGCTGTTGTATCAGCATGCATCTAAAAAAAAAACTTATCAAAATTGGTGAATTTTTGTGTAGCAATTTTAATACTGAAGATGGAAGAAAATATACAAAATTTTTGGTGTATTATACTTTATTATTTCATGAAAAGTAAAAATGTAACTGAAACACAAAAAAATGATTTGTGCAGTGTATGGAGAAGGTGCTGTGAACTGATCAAATGCTTCAAAAGTGGTTTGTGAAGTTTCTTGGTACTATTGACATTTTGGCCAAATAATTCTTTGCTGTGGGGCTGCCTTATGCATTGGAAGATGTTTAACAGCACCCCTGGGTTCTACCCACTAGAAGCCAATAACAGGAGATAGCTGACATAATCAAAATATCCAAATCAATAAAGTTATTGGTGAAAATGAAAAATGTCTCTTATTTTATGGAAAAAAACTAAACAGACTTTTGGCCAACCCAATATTTCAACTGAGTTTGGAGAGGATAAAAAATAATTATCCCCTAAGTAACAGTAATTCATATGAACTACCAATTTTTTTAATCTTTTGCAGTTTCTAGCAGTGACATTTCTACCTTAATAGCAAGCGCTCCATGTTACAGGTTGTATGTCCCTATGTTACACATTACCTGCAATTGAACTGCCTCACTGGGGTTAACAATGCCTGTCAAAAGTGAGGATTTTAACTCTAACTCTGGCATTTTCAATGTGTGACCGTGCGTTCATTAGTTAATCTCTTGGGACTTCTATTTTCTCATTAATAAAATACCTAACTCAGAGGATTACTACAAGGGTAGAGTTTACGAATATAAAGTCTAGAACAGTGTATGGTATGTAACAAGTGCTAAATAAATGTTAGTTTTTACTATTTTACCACTTCAACAATATTTGCTTCCATTAAACATTTTTAATGATGATTATCTGTTCTGCCAAACAACCCCAGGTATACCGTGAATCAGCATTACTTTATGGCTGTGACTAATAACTCAGTGTCTCTGACTGAAAGGAAAAAAGGCAAATCTTGCAGACATACTTTTGTCACAGGTATTTAGTTCTTTCAGCAATTCTAATCTGTAATACATTTCTTTGGCACGGTATTAGCCATTGCCATTGTTATGTGTCTGTGTGCATTGATTATTTCTGTGATATTAAATTTTTCTTAAAGTATTAGCCTAATGCTATTATGCTAACTTGACAAATAACTCCATAATCTCCAAGTTTTTTAAAACTAAGTTCCACTTCTCATTCATAGTACATGTCCATAATTTTTGCTACAACTCTCTTTCCCCTTGCCTTTTTTTGCAGGACCCAGACTTACAAAGCAATCTCTCTTTGGCCCTCAAGGCAAAAGAAAAGTCAGACATGAGTGACTATGAGCTCACTTTTAAAACCCAGATACAAAGTGACACATGACATTCATTGACCGATGCAAGTTACATGGTCACTCCTAAGCCAAACAGGAATAGGATATATAATGGAGAGTCAGTAAGTATCCTAAATCATGATGGGGTCTACTGTGGTCACTGCACCAGGTCTTACCGATGTGAGGAATTAGGAGGTTATTTCAGGGAGAAGGGGTTTGCGGGGGGTTTTGGTTTTAGCTTTTCTCTGATCTTAACCCAAAGTTTTGGGCAATTGTTAATGTTATTTTGTGTTCATTATTTCTTACCTGTAATATTTATTATGACTTAGAAAAAAGAGTCTATAACCTGAAACTAAGAACATTAGCTACCCAATGGCATAGGACCCAAATATACATATGACAATCAAGACCCTCCTTCTTCTATACCATCTTTCTCAACTGTCTTGCTCCACGACTTCGGTGACAAATAGATCCAACCAAGTGTGCCACTGGCAGGAAACTTTATGTTTGATTCAGTATTAAAATTCTTAATGTTTTTCTCTTAGAGGTAAAATAAAAAGGGCAATGACTACATCTAGATGAAATAACTGATTCTCCTGCATAATCACCCATTTTCGTGGGGAATGTTGTACTTCATTGATGCTAGGACTCACATTTGTTTGTGTATTTTAATCCTGTGATGTTGGTATTCTTCTTAATATTACCATTAGAAGGGATCATACAATAACTTTTTTCTTGGCTATACAATGAGGTTTGTCCAGAAAGTATCCAGCCCAACCATGTAATATGAAAAATGGAGGCATTTACTGAAGAAGACATAAGATACAAGACGCATTGTACATGGAACAATGATGTCTCAGTCTCCTTCAAAGTAGACACCTTGGGACCTCACACAGTTCTCCCAATTGCCACCAGCTATTCCTTCGTATTTGCCCAAATCCCATCGATGTTCCAAAATCACTTTTCTTTCAAAGGTGATTTTAATTTTGGGAAAAAGACAGAAGTCCCAGGGCACCAAATCTAGGCTGTAGAGGGACTGAGTCACCTGGGTGATTTGATGTTTTGCCAAGAACTCTGCACGAGACATGATGCATGAGCAGGCATGTTGTCGTGATGAAGCTGCCAATCACCAGTTGCCCATAGTTGTGGCCTTCTGAATCATCCGAATACTTCCTGGGGGAGAATGTTCAAGCTTAACACAAAAATTGATGCAGATTCATTGTTCTACTCACCTAGTCATTTTAAGTGTGATGGCCACACAGTGCACATGCTCACTCAATGGCATCTACCGCCCCCACCAACTAGTAAGTATAGTGAAGTCAACATTGCTCACGCATGTGCACTTCAGTCCATTCTCCTTGGCTGCCAGGTTACATCGATGTCACTCAGACTGTTCTCATTATGCTAACAATGGCTGGACTTTTTCCAGACAGACTTCATATATACAATTATGGTACATTTTAAAATAGTTCACATTTTACATTTAATGAAATATGGTTCTTATTAATATATAGCCTATGTTTGATAGGCACTAATTAATATGATGAACCCTTTGTCTACTAAGTCATGGTGCTGTGAACCACTCTACCCTAGAGGTTGTGTGCCCCAAGTCCCGTGTGACAATCAGTGGGACTGCTCTGTGAGGAAACCATGTTGAGTATTGGTACACTGGCACTAATAGCACCTGGTACGTTAACAGGGTGAGTCTTAAGGCCAGAATTCGTTCCCTTTTTCCGGCTTTTATAGTTATAAGTTTCAAATCTTCATAAAATTTAAAAGAATAGTGCAATGAATACTCATTTACACTTCTACACTTACCCCATTGCCTTCTGTGTGTGATTTATTTGCAAAACCACTTGAAAGTAAATTGTAGACATCATAACTTTTCACCCTAAAGCTTGTACCATGCAACTCCTACATGACTATAGACATCATCACACCTAAAAAGCTAATAATAACTCATAACACCATCTAAGATATCATCCATGTTTAAATTTATGTGTCTCTAAAATGCTATATGTGTGTATGTATGTGTGTGTGTGCATGTGTGTGTGTGTTTTATGGGCTTTTTGTTGTTATGGCTTTTCAGTCTCAAATATAGGACACTACCTCACATGTTTGTTTATTTGTTTGTTTGATTAGTTGATGGTTTTTCAAGTTTTTGACTCTTTTAAATTATCCAGGAAGTTGTGTTGTAGAATTCCTATTTTCTGTATCTTGCTTCTTAAACACATTTAGATTGTTTTGGGCACAAATACCTAAGCAATGAACATAGTGCACATCTTCTAGCATCCTATCTGGAAAACACGAAATGTCAAGTTGTCCCTCTATTGATGTGGCTGAGTTTGAACATTTTGTTCAGGTGATGACCACCAGAATTTTCCATTGCAAAGGTATATTTTTCCTTTGTGATAACTAAAAATAAATAGAATATTGACACCGATGACTGAGAGTGTGAAAAAACCTGATCAATGCCATCCCCATTTTGTATCTGAATTCTGTGTTAATGGTAAATAGCCATCTGCAATAGTACTTTTCTACCTGCTCAGAAGCATTCAGACTGATTCTACCCTAAATCTACTGTGAAACTCTTAGAACGCCCATGGAAATTTGCTAGATCTTACCTATCGGCGGTTGTCATGCATGGCAACGTGATTGGATTCCACCGATGAGATGGGTTCCCGCGAGGTATGGAAAGCCGAAGAGGGGTGGAAACCATGCAGGGGTGGTCAACAAGTTCAGATAGATGTGAGTGTCTCTGGTGACAGACACCACTTTCCATGGTCTCATCATTCACTTAGATGATGTGGGGCTGCTGTGGGTCACAGTGACAGAAGCCACACAACAGCACTATATGACGTTTAGATTATGACTTTGGCGTATTGAACTTAAAGCCAAAAATTCAATGGAAGCCCTCTGAGTTCATTCTTCCAGCGAGTCCAAATGATTTTGTAAATGCTAATTTGCTACATTTGTTCATGCTTGAAATCCTTAAGAAAACTTGTAGTTCCTTGCTGAACTATGTCTTGATAAATAGGTACAAAATGTGCCACCCTAGTTCCTAACATTTTATAGAGTGCTAAATAAATTGTCCTGGAGTTTCAATAAATGATATTTTCAACAAACAGATACTATGCAGAAATATGCAAAATAGAATGCAAATGGCACTACTTCTAAGCTGACTCTTTAGTCAGAACTCTTCTCTGGGAAAAAGTGGTCCTCCACCAAGTACGATAAGCTAAACGTCACACTTTTCATTTAAAAGTAATCTGTTGGTTTTCTTAAGAGTGTTGTTACTTACCTTTTCTATAATGTCAGCATTTTTTTCATGGGGAAAATAATGGATTAACTTTTCTACAAAACATGCTCCCTTGAGTTAAGCATAAGAATGAATAACAGATTTCTAATTTAGCTGCTTTAGAAATATTCTGTGAAAGTAACAAAAAAAATTTTTTTCTCATGATGCTCACGTACCTAAATGGAGATATCTGATCAGAAGACTAGTGTACCCTGGACAAATTCAAGGGAATGTGTGCCACTTTTCAACTATAAAACCCAGGTATTAACCACCTGCACATTCCAAAGTTCTCCAGCATTTTAGGGTCATAACTTCTTTAAATATCTCAACAAGCCCTCCTTTATACACTGAGAAGCCTGGGCAGCTAAGGAGCCACAACTTTTTCTTAGGGGATTATTAAAACTTTTCATTGTTCCCATGTGCTTCTCAGTCTAGTTTCCTGCTTTATCTGAAGGTTCAGTTATCCTCTCATAATGATTTGCTTCCAGTGGAACCTCCCACCTCTTGCACAGCTTACCCTGGGCTACACATTTACCTTCTTTCTAGTTACACCAAGGAGAACAGAGAATGTTACTGAAATTATTGGGTTAACAACAGGGAACTTAAAGATAGAAAGAAACAACAATGCACGATTTAATACTAGCCGTATCTGTTTCTGAAGCCCCTCTTCATTGCTTTCCCTTTCTGAGAGGGGGCTGGGAGGTCCCCCCCTCAGCGTCCAGGCTGCCACCATATTGCCTTAGGGTTCTTCTCCCGCAGCTGGCCCTTCTCTGTTATCTCTTCTTCTTTCCTATTCTCTAGTCTCCCCGCACATTCTCTTCTCAGTCTCAAACTCTTGGTATTTTATTATTTATGACATAAAGCATTTTTATTTTCATTGTTGTAGTCCTACTCCCTCAACATGAGACCTCTGGCCTCACTTTTCCTAAGCAGAAGACAGTTAACGTGTTCTCCAACCTTAAGTCATCTTCTTTAGTTTCTCTCTAATGACGTTAAGAGATTGTTATCAGTTAGGAATAGGTCCTGCCTCATGAATAGCAGTGTTTTAACCACATTGAAGGGGAAAAGAGATTTTTTTTTTATAAAATGTAAAATGTAGGAATGATCATTTGGCTCCAAAAAGTGACCAAATTATTAGTGACCCCAGGTCTTCTAACTTTTAAGGGCAGAACACTCCTAGTACGTGTCCCTTTCCCTCATGCTCGTAATCTGGGTGAGCATAGACATTGCACTTCCAGGCAGGAAAATGAGCAACTGTGAAAGAAAGAAGGGAAGGAGGGGGAAGCAGGCAGGTAGGTAGGTAGAACGGAAAGGAAGAAGGGAAGAGGAAAAAGCTAAAGGGACAAGCCCATCAAGTCTATTTCTTTTAAAAGAATTTCCTGGACATCCCATTTAAAGGTATCTGCTTCCATTTCATTAGTTAGACCTGCATTATACGCCCACTGCTCTACAAGTGTGTCTGCAAAATTAGGGTTCTGTTAGTAAAAAAAAAAAAGAGAATGAATAATTATTATTCACTATTCCATTATATAGTTTTGCTCATGAGTTATAATCATAACAGTTTGTAACTATGATTTAAATTTCTAAACTGCAATAATTATATTTTTAAAAATCAATATTTACCACCAGCATTTTCCTCCCACAGTTTCAACCTTTTGCTTAAATAGATTATGCATTCTAGTAGATTTTTCATGCAGAGTATATAGTGCATAAAGTTAAACCATCTTTGTATATTTGGAAATATCTTTCTGTGGCCTTCACATGTCAGTGACATTGTGGCTGGCTTTACCCTCTATTCCGTTCTCCCTCCAAATTATGGAAGTATTGCTTTCCTTTTCTCTTGCATAAAAAATTTCTGAAATTAAACCAATTTGTAATTGATTAATTGTTTATTGTTTGTATATTTAAATGATGCCTACTTTAACACTAAAATTCAATAGTTTTACTAGGTATGCCATAGTCTTCAATAATCTTTATTCTGATTCTAGTGATGGTAATAGATATTTATTGGTTAAACACTCAGGATCTATTCCACCCTTTTTCTTTCTTTTTTTGTAAGTATATTCTATTGATTATGCTATTACAGTTGTCCCATTTTTGCCTCCTTCATTCCCCTCCAACCTGCACCCCACTTCCCACCAGAATTCCCTCCCCACCCTAAGTTCATGTCTGTGGGCTATACATACAAGTTCTTCAGCTTCTCCATTTCCTGTACTATTCTTAACTTCCCCCTGTCTATTTTGTACCTACCATTTATGCTTCTTATTCTCTGTACCTTTTCCCCCATTCTCCACTCTCCTCCCCCTACTGATAACCCTCCATGTGATCTCCACTTCTGTGATTCTGCTCCTGTTCTAGTTGTTTGCTTAGTTTGTTTTTGTTTTTTATGTTCAGTTGTTGATAGCTGCGAATTTGTTGTCATTTTTACTCTTCATAGTTTTGATCTTCTTTTTCTTAGATAAGTCCCTTTAACATTTCATATAATAAGCCCTTGGTGATGATGAACTCCTTTAACTTGACCTTATCTGGGAAGCACTTTATCTACCCTTCCATTCTAAATGACAGCTTTGCAGATAGAGTAATCTTGGATGTAGGTCCCTGCCTTTCATGACTTTGATACTTCTTTCCAGCCCTTCTTGCCTGGAAGGTTTCTTTTGAGAAATCAGCTGATAGTCTCATGGGAAGTCCTTTGTAGGCAACTGTCTCCTTTTCTCTTGCTGCTTTTAGAATTCCCTCCTTATCTTTAATCCTGGGTAATTTAATTATAATGTACTTCGGCATGTTCCTCCTTGCGTCCAATTTCTTTGGGACTCTCTGAGCTTCCTGGCCTTCCTGGAAGTCTATTTCCTTTGCCAGATTGAGGAAGTTTTCCTTCATTATTTTTTCAAATAAGTTTCCAATTTCTTGTTCTTCCTCTTCTCCTTCTGGCACCCCTATGATCTGATGTTGGAGCGTTAAAAGTTGTTCCAGATGTTCCTCAGCCTCTCCTCATTTTTTTGAATTAGTGTTTCTTCACTCTGTTCTAGTTGAATGTTTATTTCTTCTTGGTTTCCTTCCCTTCCCTGTTGGTTACCTGTATATTTTTCTTTATTTTACTTTGTATAGCCTTTACTTCTTCCTCTATTTTGCAGCCATACTCAAGCATATGTGTGAGCATCCTGATTACCAGTGTTTTGACTCTGCACTGATAGGTTGGCCATCTCCTTATCGCTTAGTTTTTTTTCCTGAAGTTTTCATCAGTTCTTTCATTTGGGCCATATTTCTTTGTTTCAGCACACCTGTTACGTTGTAAGAGATGGAGCCTTAGATATTTACCAAGGAGGGGCAACCCACATCACTGCGTTGTGGTGCTATATGTGGGGGTGTTCACTCTGCTTTCAGTCACTTCCCCTGCTATCTACAAGCAAATTGGGCCCTTCTGTTGCTGATTCCTGGGTGGGTGGGTTTGTGTACATTCTAGGAACCCATAGGCCTCTCCCACAGACCCTTCTGTGAGGTTGGCAGTTTCTCCCACCTCCACAACCCCCACAGATTTTTACAGCCAGAGGCTTTGAGGCTTTCTTCTCCCACACTGGAGCCCTGGGTTTCATTGTCTGTCTTGCTCTGTGGTCGTTTCTCCTGTTTATCCGCATGTGAATGTGGGACCACCTGGTCAGTCAGCCACCATCTTGCCCGCCTTGTATGCAGCCTTGCAATGCATCATCTCCAACCCAGCTGCCCATCTCTACCCCTCCTACCAGTTTCTATGAATTGCTTTTTGTTTTTAAATTTGTTGTTGTCCTTCCTTTGGTTGTGTGAGGAAGCAAAACGTCCTACCTATGCTTCCTTCTTGGCTGGAATTCCATCCTCCCTTTTTCTGATAATAAAATTATTTCACTTTTTCCTCATATTTAATCTACATATTTTATAGCTACAGGGAGCTCAAACCCCAATTCATTTTTCTTTGTAGAAAGTGCTTTGGGTGAAGTTACTACTTCTTCTCTCTATTTTCTTAAGAAAGATGATTTTTTTCCTCTGAAGTAAAAATGTAAAGTTTAATTGAAAAATCTATTTCTTCCTTTACTATTTAATTATATGACAATATTTTATTACCAAAAGATCTGATACTGATTTTATAATCCTAATTTGCATTTTCTTAGTGAAATGGACCCTTGTGCTTTTGGGCTGGCAAGAAACCATTAACCCTCATGTCTATGGCAATGTCCAGTTTTCACAACAGGTATCAACTCCTCCCTATTTTCAGTGCTTTGAATGTCCCTCTTCATCCACAGGTGGTATATGACCTAGGATGGGCATGTAGCTACATAGGAATGTGACAGTGGCTATGTAAAAATGGCTTTATGGAATGAATTGTATCCCCCCGACTTTCATATGTTTAAGTCCTAAGCCCAGATATTCAGCATGTGACTATATTTGGAAATAGGGTGGGTTGCAACCGGTGAAGGCCTGGCAGGTCCACTCTAGATTCAGGCAGATGGAAAAAAATGCACAGAGCCAGGCAGATGCTTGACATGACTTTATTCATAGGTGGGTGAGCCACACACACTCCAAGCTGCATGTGTCCGTGTGTCACACTGCACGTCATCTGCCCCCTCTCTATCCTCTATCTCTATGTATCCCTGTGCATGCACATGTGTGTGTGTGTGTGTGTATGTCCAGTGAGAAGCTCCTACCCCCTTAAGTACTAGAGACAAAGCCAGCAAAAAGCCAAAATATTACATAACAGGGTGTGATTCTGCACATGTGAGCACACTTCATGTTATGGGAACCATTTATTGGACCCAGTCTCAAGGCTATGAGAACACAGTTTATCAGGTCCATTCAAGGTTGTGACAAACAGCTTCCCTTAGTTACCCAGACACCTGGATGAGGAAGCCAGACTACCTCCATTTACCCTACATAGGGCCTTTAAAGAAGTAATTAAGATTAAATTATGTCATTAGGGTGGCTCCCAATCTAATAGGACTGGCATCCTTACAAGAAGAGGTGATTAGGATACAAACACACAGAGGGACAATTAAGTGAAGACAGAGGGAAAAGGTGGCCATCTGCAAACCAAGAAGAGAGGCTTCAGAAAAACTAAACCTACTGACACCTTGATCTTGGACTTCTAGCCTCTGGAAATGTGAGAAAATAAGTTTATGTTGTTCCAATCACCCAGCCTATTACGGCAGCCTTAGAAACTAATACAAATGGGTAGGTGGGTCAAGTCAGATCAATCAGTACCAACAAGATTCAATTCTGGAAATGAGTATTTTTCACTACTGCATTTAAGGCTGAGTGAATTCAAGCTGAGGGCTGGTGCAGGCCTCTTGTCAACATGAAGCTAGACCCATCAGAGAATGTAACCAGCAAAGAAGAGGGAGTGATAGTGCAGAGTTGTATAAATGAGAGAAGTACAGTGCTGTCTTTTGAGTCCTCAAGGTAAGGTGAAACTGAAGCCACATGTACTAAGCTTCTACTAATGGACTTTCCAGTTTTGGTAGTAAATAAAAATCCCTTTTAATAATATATATTGAATTTTCTGTCTTCCCATCCAAAAAAGTTCTAACATAATCTTAATATCCAAGAATTCTCAGCTAAGAGTTATTCAGATTTACAGGGTTTATTTTTAGTTTTGGGGGGTTTTTTGTTTGTTTTGCTGAATAGGAATTGCTTGAAATGATACAGTATTATGGAAAGATGCCATAGCCCATTATAGAAATAAATAAATAAGTAGATAGATAGATAGATAATACCAAGAAAACAATTTTATAGGAAAATTCCTTGAAAGATCCATATATTCTATAAAAGTTGTTTTCTCTAGAAAGAAAATGTAATTGGTTTGGGATAGAAAGATTTAGAAATATTTAAGCTATTATTTTATATACTTCTTAATTGTTTTAGCTTTTATAGCAAATATATTATCATTAATAACATTTTGAAATAATAGTAAAATGTATAAAAGAAAATGAGGTAGCTCTGGGATCCTAAGTGTTGTTGACTCCATAAATTGACCTCTTATAAATATTATAATTAAACATGATATCATATACTAAGTTTTCACTAAGAAATTAGTTAAGAATTAAGGCAAATGCCCAAAAAACTTAAGAAACCATCCTTAACATGTGGTCTTTTATTTCTTACAAGGCTTTACAATGAAACACACACCTAGAAATCAGGACTCACATTAAGTTTCATAAAAATTACTCTTTGCCAGCTTGACCTTCAGCGTCAGCACCAAGATATGTATTAATGCTATTTGAAGCATTCATGCTAGATACGTGTGTGTATGCGTATATACACATACATGTGTATATACACATATACACACATATACATACACACATACTTGTTATCTCCTTCCATGTCTTTTTGTTTTTATAAAATAATATCAATAACCCATGGGTAATTATTTTACATTTTATTTATTCCTCTTTCCAATTTCGCTTTTGTTGTGTGTGCGTAGATGGCTCCCACATCAATTTCTCAGAGTGCACTTGCAAGTATGTCTGTGCACACCATTAGCAGACCATAATTTACAGCACTCTCATGCTTGTAGTGATGGTCATAATTTTAGCCTCCTCTTTGAAATGATAATAAAATTTTAAGGTAATTGCATACTAACTGGTCAACAGATTCTAAACCCTTTGAATTAAATTGCAGGCATCTATCTCCCGGAAGCTCTGGAAGCTTTTATGTTTCAAAAATTACTAATTCCTCTTTCCCCCACCATTACACACTATTCCTAATCATTTGTCTCATACAAACATCACTAGAATGGTAATTTTAAAAAAGTGTGCTTTACCTGTTGACCTGAAAGACATGGGTGCCTGCTGTTTCGTCACTGTATTGTCATCACACCATCAAAAAACCTAACATAAGTAGCTCCGAAGCCAAAGGAAAGAAAGAATAAGTTTTGACCAGTGAAGCATCATCTAAAGTAGTGTACAAGAGTAAGACCAACTACTGGTCTTACTCTGATGTAAGGCCAACTGTGATGTAAGAATCCTTTCAGTCAACAAAGTGAAGAAACCTCTAAAATGCCATGAAAGCAATAATGAATTTTTTGTTTTATACTTAATTCAATAACACATGAAAAAATGACTATAATTATTCAGCTATTTTGATCAACAAGAAACAACAATCCATTATAATTTTTAGCCCAAAATAGGTTCCAAACAACAAATAATTATTCTATGACTATAATGTGCTCTTTATTAGCTGCTGGTATCTAACAATAAACAAGATCCAGTCACCACCCTCAAATCTAAATGGGTATCAGAGAGATAGGTAGATAATTAAAGTTGTCTTAAGCTATTTTTTGACTTAAAGAATTGTCTACCATTGAAAGAGGCTAATCCCCTCCCCTATACAAAGAAGAATTTATTCTTAGAAACATAATCTAACTACATAACTGTCCAATGGTAGGATAAAGAATTTGTCATTGAGCAAACTTTTCTATTCCAAAATTAAGTTGCCAATGTCCAGTCCTTAACTTACTATCAGAATAATTACAATATAATTAAGCTACCGTGATATTTATTCATTTTCCTATACCTATAACATCCATTCTACACATGCTATTTTAAAGACATTAAATTCTTATTTGAAGAATATGGAAGACACCTTATCTCTCCATTGAGTGAACACTCCAAGGATCCTATTAAATGACATACAGAAGAGTCTTTCAATGAAAATGAAATTAGCTATGTTACAAATTCATACGACTAAAAAAGACCTTGAAATTTTATCTGGATAATACTGTTTTAAGTGAGTTTTATTACAATGTATTAAACAGTAAATAGTTATTTATGTAAGCTATGCAAATAGCTTACATGTAAAGCTTTATACTTATTACATAACTCAAATATAATTTTTAAATCTTCCTCATACTTTAATTTAACCAACATTTCTGAATACCTATTAGGTGGGAGACCGAAACTCAATGCCATGGAGCTAACTCAGTTTAACGAGATATAATCCCTGTTGTTCAGGAGCTTAGAGGAAGGAGATGAAGTTGAAGAGTCCAGTCACCTCTGCCTTGCCAGAAATGTCCAAAACCCTGACTCTGTCACCTGAAATGTATCAGTGTAAAATCCCTTGTGTGGCAGGATACCTCTACCCGCAACTCCCCTACCTAACAAGAAACTATTCAGCACCCCTGAAAAGGAAAGTCAGTTTTTAGTGAGAAAAATAAGACCACTAACCTTATGGAAAGCAGTTCTTGGAAAGAGACTGGTGGCTTATGGAACTATTAGGTTAAGTCCATATACTTCTTTTTCATGTGTGTGTGTGCTTATGTGAATATTTATGACTTCATCCTGAGGAAGTTGAGCTGTCCACATGAGAATTGGCTTTCATTTTTCATTCCCTTTCTCTCTTTCTTGCTCTCCCTACCTTACATCCCCTACTACCACACACAACACCGTACATGCAGGAAGGATGTTAGTAAACATCAAAGTCTTTCATTAAAGTTTTGTTTATATGGCCTCAATTTCTACAACAATAGAGAAGTGAGAGCTCCACTACAATAAATGTTATGACAGAGATGTTACTGGCCACAGGGTAATACCAGCTATTTTACTCTCATACTTTGAGCATATCTGTGCACACTTGTAAATTGGGGTCAGAGGACTTCCTACAACAAAAAACATGTCAACTATTGTATACCAAAAGTACATAGAAAAATAGTCATAGGTTTTGTAGGCAAACAACAGTGTTCAGGTATACGGATCCTGATGGAAGATGGCTTATTTATCTGAACTACTCTGAGTCTCCCTCTATTCTGCACCCAACAAACACCAGCTGCCCCCTTCTCTATGTACCAATTTAAGCAAGACATCAGCTTGAACAAGCGATCAAGAAAGCAATACCCACCCTGAACTCCTGTGTTGCTAATACATTGACTTTCTCATCCACATCACTCACCAAGCAGACTAGGTAACAGGAGGTAAGTTACCTCTGCATCTGGTATGCAACTGAAGGATAACAACAATTTGAATTATTACATCAAGCAATCCTCAGAACAATACTATAATAATATGCTGAGAAAATTAGAATATTAGTCATCCCTTCATTAAGACTCATTGTACAGGTTGGAGAAAAAAAGTAAATAAATATTCTTCTAAGAATATATTTTAAAAAATGTCTTTTTCTCAAAAAGTTCAACAAAAAAATCAGAATGATAATGTTATCTATGTTCCTATATTTCTATCATCTGAAAAAATTATCTGTTCTATTTTATTCTTAAATTGTAATTACTAAAGAAGCCTGAAGAATGATTGACAATCTTTGAAAAAGACTTCACATTTCATGTTGTTTCTTTATTGAAAAAAATAAAGATTTTTAGAGTGTTTATGTATAAGGACAAAAATAGACAATCTAAAACAATGTGATATTTTTCCCTAATGTTAATATAAAACTTTGCAATTATTGTAACTTTTTACTTAGGCAATTTATGTCATCTAGAAATTTCCATAATTGGCTTAGAAACAAATAAAACATTAAGATTAAAACAAAAAGAAATTCGTAATACATGTTTTTCTGTACTATATAATTACATTAGTGATTTTTATCTAATCATGAAAATATCAGCTCTACTATATTAAATTCTCTTCATAGACTGACAATTAGCCTAATTTAGTTTTCTTAATTCAAACACAGATATTTATATTAATTTGAGATGTCACTGACATTTTTTTCAGAAATGAATATTATAATTTAGCCGTGTAAAAAAAATCATAAAAACAAAATGCAATGGTGAAAAAAATCAGACAAAATGTTCTAATTTTTCAGCTATATATCATTGAACAAGTAATTACATCTTACCATCCTTTATTTTCTCTATCTGCAAATATGGATAATACATTTATTTTACATCTGATTATTATAAGAATTAAATAAATAGTGTGCATAAAGTACCAAACATGTTACAAAGGTATTTACATATATATATATTCCTATAAACAATATATTTTTAAAAAATAATACTGATAATATTGCTGTAGATATACTTTTTTAAGTTAACATACAAAAATCAAATATACAAAAGAGAAACAAAGTATAATGTGCATGATTTGTAAATGCATTCCCTAAAAGGGCTATTTTATTGCAAAAATCCTTTACTTAAGAGTCCTGCTACTCATTGAAAAGACAGCTGGATGTATAAAAATTACAATTATATACAGCAGAGTATCGCAGAAACAGCAATAGCTTGTTGTCAAGAGAGTCAGAGTGAATCTTTACCAGCCTGTGAACTTAGGTAAGCTATTTAATGCATCGGAGTTTTCATTTTCTTTATCTTGCCTTTTTTTTTTTTATTCCTTGGCTCTCCACTAGAGATATTTCCCCCTTACATGCCAAAAATAACCTCATGCACCAAGATGACCATAATTTTTTTTAATTGAATTTATTGGGGCTACATTGGTTAATAAAATTATATAATGGTCAGGCATACAGTTCTACAATAGGTCATCTGTACAGTGTATTGTGTGTTCACTAACCCAAGTCGAGTCTCCCTTCCATCTGCATTTATCCCCTCTTTACCCTCTTCTATCTCCCCCCCACTCAATTTTCCTTGGCAATCAGCATACTCTTGTCTGTGTCTATGAATTTTTGTTTTTTGTTTTGTTTTGTTTGCTTAATCCCTTCAACTTTTCCCCCCAATCCTCCAATCCCCCTTCTGATAGCTGTCAGTCTTTTCTCTATGAGTCTTTCAATTTTGTTTGTTAGTTTGTGAAATTGCAAACTGTTTAGCACAGGTTTGGAATCCTCTATGTACTCAATAAGAGTAAAAGAGTTATTCAAAATAGATTGGAACACCTCATTTGTTATGTCTGTGGTAAGAATAACAGTCAGTATCTTTGACAAAGCCACAAAAGGGGGCCAGTCACTTTACATCCTTTCTTTTGAGCCTGTCTCATACCATAAGAGACTTAATTAACAAGAGCTAATAACTCCAGAACTTAACATTGCATTTCAGAAAAAAAGAATTAATTATTAATAAAATGAAGTACAACAGAGGCCCAACTGCCAGGTTTATTTATGCCAGTTGTCCTTGCCTGACTTTCCTCTGCAGATTTATCCAAGCCAGGCTCCAACCTGCTTGTCAGAATACCAGGTTCATTCTGTTACAGTAAAGCAGGAAACTATTTTACACAAAGCTTCCATTTGACCTCCTTAAGACAACAGAGACAACAGAGAAAATAATGGAATGATCAAGAAAAAGTAAAAATTTTCTCAAGGGTGAAATGTTAGGTCCATGGAAACAAATGTGTTTGCAGAATTTCATCTCAGGAACAAAATACAATTGTACTGACAATAAACACTGTCTTAACTTTTTCCATACCGTGAATGCTAAAATGTGACTGTACTTTCAAGAATTTGATTTGACAGCTCAGGTGTTTTTAAATCGATGTTTACCATTCCCAACTGCCATTGGCTTAGGTGACCGTACTAAAGCGTTTACAACACTATGCTCTCTGCTATGCGTAATAAACATTTGGGATATTATTATGCTTAACCTAAAGGATTTTAGCTAAGTAAAAAGAAAATCAAAGCCCTTCCCCTAGACAACATTTATGGCAACACAGTCTCTCAGCACCATCTGTACTGTTGATCCAAAAGCACTTATCCAGATCTACGCATATGAAGAGAAATTCCAGACACTAATCTTCTACCAGTTCACTAAATTGAACACTCATTCAGTTTTTGTTTTCCCACATAACCTCATAACTTCAGGGGTCAGATAATGAATACTCACTTGACACCATCTCCTATAAATCACCCAAGGATGACTCTCAGGGTCTGAGTTTCTTAATTTCAAGTTCTGCTTCTGACTTGTGGCCACATAATCTCCCTAGATCTCAATTTCTTTCTCAGTAAAAATTATTGATAATAAAATTTCTTACAGCAATTGTCATGAAAATGACATCGCAGCTCTTACTCCTGAGGGAAGGTCAGGTGAGTATCAATGCCTACCAGGAGTGGGAAGTAAGAAAGCAGCTATTCCATTTAGAGTACACAGAACATATGGGACCCTCAACTCAGTTTTCTACTCAGCATAGCCTGTCAGCCTTATCATTTTTCCAAGGAATAATAAAGATTCCTTTAATGATGCATAGTTATCAGGAGAAAATGCTTCAAGTGTTGCTGAGAAACACCACAAAAATAATTATAACTTTATGCAAATACCCACAAACATCCACAAATTAGTTCATGTGTAACCCAAAAATCATCACTTCACTGTTGGAACATTGAGGTGGCCTGATACATATAGAGAAATAAAAGGAGTAAAACAGTTAGCAAATCAAAATATTATCTTTTGATTGATAAAGGCTGTATCCAAGGTCACAGCTTAATATAAGAGCTAAATGGGCTTGCTAATTGAACCCAGTGTTAGGAGGATTTACCTGTCCAGTCACAGGCGCTGGAGGACAGGGGCAGGTAAGGCTTAAGGCACAGAAGTGCTGAAGAGAAACTCCTCGACAGAAAGCAAACAGGAGCTGAACTGGACATGCTCAACTGATCCTTCCCAAATTATATGTTACTTCCGGGGCAGAGTAAAATGAATAGAGAGCGGCCAGTGTTACAACATTAATACTGAGTTCCCTGGGGGAAGAATGGAGGGTGGGAGGTGGGGAGGGGTGGGGCTTGGGAAAGTGATGGCGGGGAAAATGTTGATGTGGGGATGATGGGATGGGGTGCATGGCGGAGGGGAGAAAGGGGAGAAAAAAATGAGACAACTGTAATGGCATAGCCAATACAATATACAAAAATAAAAAATACTGAGTTCCTAAACTGGGGGAGAATTTCAGAAATTCAGAAATGAGGGAAGAAATATTGTCCCCTTAATATTCACACCCAGAAAAATAAACTTCCTAAGAAATATAAAGCCATAATATATTAATCTATTACCAACTGGTGGGGTCAATCCTTAAAAGGTACATTTTCACATAAGTTAAAATTCTACTTAAACATACTTTCAAGCATAATAATAAAAGTCCTAGAAGGTCTTTGCATTGCAAGCAAAGCATCTATTAAGAACCATCCCCAGGAGAACATTTCTCACTTGAGTCCTAGTCCAGATTACTCAGGACCTACCATCGCTGTGTGTTATGGCTCTGAAGGGCTAGACAAACCCCTTCCCCTAATAAATGTGAGACAAATTTACAAATGCACATAGATGTCAGGCAGAAATTAAAACACCCGCATTCTACTGGTAGAGATGAAATAGACAACAGTACTTGGATCCGTGTTCAGAATGAAGCTTTCCACTCATTTTCCCCAGATTGAATCCTGCCACCCCAAATTCCCTGTGTCCCCTCCACAGGAACAGAGCTTGCCCAGGGCGGGTGTCTATATGGAGGCAGAGAAATGGCAGGAGAAGAAAAGCAATTTCCAGCGCTTTCCTCCAGACAGAGAAACAAGGCAGGTCGCATTGGCAGAAAGACGTTGAACTCTGTACTCCCACTCAAAGAGAAACTTGAACACATGATAACAGATCCTTGCTGTCTCAACAAGAGATAAGTCATCCCTCTTTACATGTGAAGGAGCTAGTGAAAAGTGCAAAAGAATACAGAAGCCTCCTATCTTATACTTTGAAAAGAGTGGAGGGTGGAGAAAAGGGGGGAAAAATCATCTCCCTTACATGTTGCAGTGATCGGCAAAGGCAGATTCTGCTGCCTTTTGTGGTGGGTGTGAATTTTAGTCCATATTTTCATGGAGGCAAGAAATATAGCTTGTCTGTTTTTTCTGTAACGGGTCCTAATTCCATTTTAGGAGAAGAAAGTGACTATTTTCTCTAAACAGTCCCACTTTAAACATGTTAATCTGGGTGTACTATCAACAGTGCCCCCTTTCACCCTCAAAACTGACCAAATCTGGGATATAAGCAACATGGTCCTCCTAAGTAATAACCTCATTCTGATGCGTAGTAGAAACTTAATCCCAGTCAATCCAAAGGCAACGCCATTTCACCCAGTGTGGCAGGAGAAGGGGTTGGCTTCATGTGGCACCAGGCCATTCAGAGAGGAAGGTGTCAGACCCAGGCATTTCTGAACCTTTTAACTACTGTACACATCTTAGCATAAATCAAAGGAAGTGGCGTCCTCTGTTGCTGCCCATTACGAAGGTCTCTGCTCTGAGTCCATGGAAAGGGACTTGTTTTGTGTTTGTTTGGGTTTTTTTTTTTAAATATACTTTATGTAACAAACAAAATAGTCTCTAGTTTGTGCTGTGGGACAGAGATCTCAGTTAATGATCAGGTGTAAAAAATTACAACTTTTATTTTCAACAATATGTAAATTTTTGTGCCACATCCTTATATGAGAAAAGAAACAAGTCTTCATAAATATAGGATTTTTCTCCTTTTGTCAAGTGGCATATAATGTCCAGTAAGAAGATGGTGTTTATAGCACCTATTCTCTGGCAGCTTAAGAGAGGGTGGGGGGTGTCTATATCTGATCTTCAATGTCATATGACAGCAAGAGTGTCTACACAGATGTATGTCATCCCACCTCATCCTTGGCATTCAATCTATTCCAGGTTGCTCTGCAAGACCTCTTATTTCTGTCTGGTCCCTTCAGGAATTTGGCTCCCTTTCTCCCAGCAGTGACATATTTGAGACGATGGGAATCTCTGCAGGGCTAACAGGGGTCCCATTTCCCCAGATATGACCCTGCTATCTCTGCCCCAGGGCTCTTTCCAGCAAGACAGATGTGGGGCCCCTCTCAGTCGGGCCTACCAATAGCCATACACTATTGCCTCCCCTTGATCTCTCTTCTTCCTGAAGAAGAAACTCCTCTATCCTAAGTTGCTCCTCCCAAATCCTTGTATGCATTTTTCTAAATTTGTGAACTTATTTTTACTTCCACACATTTGTGTGGACTTTTGGAACATGTGTTCGTTTGCAACTTTGGACATTTTCTGGGTGAAACTGAAACCGGCCCTGGACACAAAGGATAAGGAGAAACTGAAGAAAGAGGCAGACCACTGCAGACTGGCTGGTGGTAGGTTTGATAAGGAAGGAACTACGTATGGCCTTGTCTTGAATACTGCCAGATGATTAGATTCCTGATTTTGCCAGCCCGAAGCCGAAAAGTTTACACAGAGAACTAAGTTCAGTCACATACACAGTTCAGGTGGTTTCAACAATTCATGACTCTCTCGTGGTTCTGTCCTTGAAGCAACTGCTAATGGGAATACAGTTGACCCTTGAGTAGCATGGAGATTAGGGACATCAACCCCCACCCATTCTAAAACCTGTGTATATGCAAAAGCCTGGGATATGAAGGGCTGACTGCCTTGGAAAAAAAAAAATCCGTGTATAAGTGGACATACACAGTTCCAACTTGTGTCGTTCCAGGGTCAACTGCAGTAAGCAGAAGGTATATTCCAAGCACACAGGAAGGGAAAAGGGCCCTCCCATTGTCCATGTCCAGCTCAGGGGTCCACCAGCCCTCACATCCTCTGGATGACCGAGATCATGAAAGCCCGCAGGCCTCGGGTTCCTCGGGAAAACAGGCACTAAGATGGAGATGTGAGGAGGAGAAAAACACCTGTAAGGGTTGGAGAGGAGCAGAATTGGGTAAAGGGGGTGCTCAACAGGCTGCAGGTGCAACAGGGGCCACAGCTGACCTGCCAGGAAGCTCAGAAGCAGGAACGGCTCTTTGGGATGCCCCAGATTGAAGTAAATTCAATGCTTCTCACCAACGAGGAATTGGCCAAGTGCTGTGCCAGAGAGGGACGCAACCTTGGCTGAGACGGCTCCTTTCAGCCTTGAGCAATTCCTGGAGCCAAGGGTGAGCTACGTTTCTGGAGGCTGAAGTAATAAGCACCTCAGCCCTAAAGGGGGACCAGCTCCGGCCACTACACCAGGGGGTCTCCAAGCTTCCACAGCCTCGGACTCACCCGGAGGCAATCAGTCAGACCCCAGTGTTTCTGGCTAATTAGGTCTGGGCTCAGGATGGAGCACCTGCATTTCAAGCAACTTTGCAGGGCCCGATGCTGTTTTGGGGGGTCACCTTTCGAGTACCACTGCATCCCACTAGTCTAAGCTTGCTCCACCTATTTTTTTTCAACAGAGTACAGAACACCTTCAAAGCTGGGAAGTCAAAAGAACAAGGCAAACAAAAGGAGGGTGAGTAGAGCATGAGAATCTGTTAACATTTTTTCAAATACTGTCCTATCACAATTCACTGGGTAATAGTTCTTTTACTCATTACTTTGGAGTTTTTCATTCAATATTTATTTCCTTTTTTCCTTCTTTTCTCCTATGAATTAAATGTTCCTTTTTCTATGATTATTTCCAGCATTTCTCTGTCAATTTGTCCCTATACTGACAACAATAACTCCTCAGTGGGACCCATTCTGATTCACTCATTCACTCAGAAATTGTTTACTCTGGGCCTTTGTCTTCGTCTGTTAAATTTCTGAATTTACTGCTGTGAAATAGATGTTTGCATTTAACGATTGTCTTCACCAATGTAAGTGATGGTAGCATATACAGATAGGGGGAGCCACAAACCCTGTGTGGAGAAGCCAAGGTGACCTGCAAGCATGGTTATGAATGATGGAATAACTCCTAAATGGAAAGATGGCGAGGTTTGTAAACAAGCACATCATTGCATGAAGTGGAATATAGAGGCCTTGACATATGTCTCTCAGGGCACCCAGAATTGGTTTGGTTATAATCATGCTGGTAAGTGGCAGGTGAACTTCAAGGAGAAGGCGTTGTCTTCACTTTCTGTACTAAAAACACCCAATTCAATAAAACCCTTTTAGTAACTGATGATCATACCGTAGACAAGTCATGGTCTCTGAAAAGTCCAAGTTTCCTCTTTCCTACCTCAAATTCTTGTGCACACTTTTGCATGAACTGATGTTTATTTGTGACATTTCACCTTGTTTTTTGTACCTCATGACTATATCTCTCATTCTTTAAAATGCTGTTTCAATATATAAAATGGTCGTGAATAATGGCAAAAACACGTCTTTTTATCATCCCCCGCAAGGGGATACTCCAACCCTTTTTTTAAATTTTGTTCAATTACAATTGACTTTCGGTACTATTCTGTATTGGTTTCAGGTGTACAGCACAGTGGTTAGATAATCATATGTATCATATGTTTTATCAAGTGTGCTCCCCTTCCCACCCCACACACCCCATCCTCCGACTCCTGACATGGAACCCTGCCCTCCGGAGAAGTACATATTTTTCTGGACATCATGGCCAATGAATGATGTGTGGAATTTGGAAATAATTTATTCCTTATTAAAGATGTTTAAAGATCAGGAAAAATAATATCTATGAAGAAATGTTAGAAAAACTATCATTATTTAGGATGGAAATTAAAGCTTAAGAATTAATTCCACGGTCTTCTTCAAAAATAGAAAGGGTACCTAATAGGTTAAGATTGAGGGGTGGAGGAAAACAAAGGTAAACACTCAATTTCTGCTAAGACACAGGGACAATATAAACTAGAAGAAAAGGGTTTTCTACCTAGCAGACAGTTCAATGTTAATTGGGCACCTGAAAAAATTGCATTATCTCTTTTCCTGAGGATCTTTAAAAACAAAATAATGCTATATTTCAAAACCTGATCAGGTGTGGTCCTATTGGGAGACAGATTAGAATAGATGACCTTCTAAGTTCCCTTACCACCCTACAATTTTATCTTTTATAATAGCAGTCAGAGATTATTCTGCTGGGAAAAATTGATTTCTGGCAAAGGACACATCTCAAAAGAGCCATTTTTCATGGCTTTGTATATAATTTTTATTGATGCCATAATCTTCAAAGTCTAAAGAGATAGCTCCCATGTAATGAAAGTCCTTAGGCTGCTCTAGCTGTTTGCTTGGAAAGATTTACATTTCTATGATGCCTGAAAGTTTCTAACTCAGCGTGACCCCAATCTAGCACTTACCTTATATGGAATTTGGTTAGCAATAAGAGTATGAGACTACAGGAATACAAATTTCAAGTATAACTCCACCCCAAAGTATTTGAAATAACTGTCTTTACAATGTAGACTTTTGACTTTCTTATATTGTTTTATTTCCATTCATAGGATCAGGTTAACCAGGTAGAGAAGAAGAACCTGAGAGAGTAGGACTTACTCTTCAAAGAGTAAATATGTAAGAGGTTATGTGCCCACATTTGCCATCAAAAAATACAGTCACCAATGTATGGGTACTAGAATAGGGAATAGAAAGTTAAAGAAGTGAGAGAAGCAAAAGGAGATAAGTTCCCTCAACTTGGAAATTTACTTAAGCCCTTTCTGTATATCAAAACTCTATTGTACCATTAAATTTCAGCTAAAATATCACCTTGTCTGAGAAGCCCATCATCAGTCCCATGTCTTATGGAAGAACCACTCAGATACCCCTGAGTTTAAATCCTAACTTCAACAAATACTATCTATAAAAACTTGGATATTTTACTTAACATCTCTTAACCTCAAAATAAAATTTGCTCATGTATGTTTGTAAAAACATCTGAAACAGTGTGTTACACAGAATAGGTATTCATCAAACATCGGTTCCCTCCTCCAGACTTATAATGGGTCATTTTTTATTTTTGATAGCAATTCTTTCTCCTTGAAAAATCACTATTGCTTAAATTTTTGTATCTTATCCTCATTAGGCATAATTTTCATAAGACCAAGTACTGTGCATTAGTCATTTACAAATCCTTAATTGCTAATGCAGTACTGGCATGCAGTCGGTAGCAAAAAGGTATACGTATGAAATACATTTTTCTTAATTTCTAAAGTTCAAAAAACATTAAATGTCAATCACCTTAAAAAATACTAGAAATATTTTTAATAGTATAAAATATCTATCATGACCTTAACCTCTGGCATAAATGAAAATTCTAAGTAAACAAAAAAATTGTTAGCAAAAGCAGAAGACAATCACAAATTTTCTAAAAATGTACTGCCTTTCCATTCTCTGAGCTGATTTCTGAGAACTTGTGAATAAAAGGGAAAAGAAAAGTACAATGGATGGAATGAATATCTGTGTCTCCTCATAATTCATATGTAGAAACCCTAATCCCAATGGGATGGTATTAGGAGATTGAGCCTTTGGGAGGTAATTAGGTCATGAGGGTGGAGCCCTCATGAATGGTATTAGTGCCTTTATAATGAGGCCAGAGGTCCCTTTCTGGATAAGAGACACAATGGAAAGATGACTCCGCAGGAAGAGAGTCCTCACCAAGAACTTGACCATGCAGACTGTATCTTGGACTTCTGGGCTCCAGAACTGTGAGACGTAAATGTTTGTTGTTTAAGCCACACAATCTATGGTAATTTATTATAGCAAGCTGAACTGATGAAGACAAAAGTATACAGTGTTAAGAGTTTGTGAATAGCAAAAATTAATTCTGGCTATTATTATTTTAATATAATACCGAGGATAAATTAGGTACAAATGATCAGAATTTAAAATTAGGACAATGTAGGACTCTGGTCAGTGTGGCTCAGTTGGTTAGAGCATTGTTCCTTAGCCAAAGGGTTGCAGGTTTGATTCCTGGTCAGGGTTCATACCTAGATTGTGGGCTCGGTCCAGTCTGGATACATACAATCCCTGGTCTGGACGCATGCGAGCCCCAGTGTGGGTGTGTACAGGAGGCAGCCAGTTGATGCTTCTCTCTTGCATGGGTGTTTCTCTCTCTCCCTTCCTTCATCTCTTCCTCTCTTTCTAAAAAGCAATGAAAAAATATCCCCTGGTGGGATAAAAAATATTTTAAAAAATCAATAAAGCTAGGTCAATGTAAGAAGACAAAACTCACAACACGAAGACAGACTACCTTTATTAATTTTCTTCCAGCATTTTCTATGAGCTTTCCATAGTCCTGATCATACTATAAAAATGTCTTTTTAGTTTTTTTTTCAATTTGGCCTAATATATGGTAAAAAAAAAAAGTCTATTTAGATTTTATTTATTTAGTTTTAGAGAGAGAAAAAGGGAGAGAGAAAGAGAGGGAGAGAAATAGCCATGTAAAAGAGAAAGGTCGATCGTGGTTGTACCCTGACCCGGGACTGACCTACAACCGGGAATCAAGCCAACAACCCTTTGCTTTGCAGAATGGTTGCAGGCGACCAGTACATGTTTCTCTCTCACATAGATGTTCCTCCCTCTCTCTTTCTTCTTCCCTCCCCTCTCTCTAAAAATGAATTAATTTTTTAAAAAAGAATAAACCAACATGTGGTATGCTCAAATACCATCAGAGGAGTTTCTTTGGTAACCAAATTAAAGATATATTCCCCAGCTTAGACTGCAAGGGCCTCCAAGCTGAGGCCTCAGCCTCCCTTCTCTGGCCTCATCTTTTCTGTCTGCTCTGTGCGCACTCTTTAGTCCAATACAAACAAATTATTTGGTATTCCTGACCTGTTCCAGGCCTTCCCATTCTCTTCTCTACACATTGCAACCTTGCCCTTCCTTTCCTTCAAGGCCGACTTTAGCCGCCATTCTCTGTCTGATGCCCTTTCTAATGTCCTTCATTTAAATACAGTTTTTTCTTCCCTTTGACGTTCACAATACTTTTCTTCTTTTCTGTAGCACTTAGCTTGTTCCATATAGCCTTGTTGTGTAGTGAGTGTGTCTTTACTATCTCTGACAGAACCGTAAGATCTTTAAGGGTAAATAAAGACTTTGTCCAATTCAGTGGTTTTTTAATTTATCTTTCCATTTAAACATTTAAAAACATAATTCTTTAATGCTGACCATGTGGCAGGCCCCATGGTGGCTCCTAGAGACAGAATGTTAGGCAGGCAGGAAGTAGACCCTGCCATCCAGCAGAGGATAAAAAATAGAAAGCAGGAAACTAAACTAATGTGGAACTACCCAGGTGCTATAGCAGGGCATAGCAAAAGTATGGAGCAGTCCAGGTTTGGGGAGAGGAGACACGCTGTTCCAGGCAGAAGGAACAGAGTTACAAAGGAGCCTGGAGTTGAGAGTACACGGTGGTTTCATAAAAAAGTGCAAGGTGACCGAAGCATAAAACAGAGGCTCTGAAGACGAAAATACAGGCAAGGCATGTCATCAGAGGCACCATAAGCAAGGCTAAGATTTTAGACATTATTCTGAGGTCACTAGAAGTTTCTAAGCAGATACAATTTGATCAGAATTGACATTGACACTTATAGGAAAAAATCTACATGTATTAGCTTCTTTCTTAATAAATGGGTATTAATTTATTTATACTGTGCCTCCATTCTAAAAAGATTTTGTATAACCAAAACATTCATTTGCAGTATAGTATGTAGAAATTAGCCTATTTCCACTTTCAAGAAGGGTTTTCAAAATATAAGAAACTGAGATATGTTGACACCAAAATCAAGGATGTATAAAGCCTGGACACATTTCAAGGAAAAAAAAAAAAGAGTAGCCTCTTAGAAGACAGAAGCATAACAGCACTACGTGATAATCTTTAAACTCATTGGGGGTTTTTTTTTAACATATATAACCTTGGTCTCAGGTCACTTTGTGAAGAAGATTCACTCTTTAACTCTTTCATCATATTCTTCTACAATTCCAAAGCACTCATTAAAATCCTTTAAGCAAGGATTAAAGGTTAAGCCATAGACATAAAGGGAGGTACATTATACATTTTAAAAATTAATTAAATATTTTATATTCTAGGATTCTCCTTGAGAAGATTAGTTAGGGAGGAAAGAATTACATTGATTAATTATTTAATGACCCCAAAGCCTATACAATTAACAAAAAAATAATAAAATGCTTCTACAAAGTAGAATGTTAGGAAAAGAACACGGTTACCCTAAGGAGATACGGTGCTCTGGCCAGGTGACTCAATTGGCTGGTGTATCATACTATATACCAAAAGGCTTTGAGTTCGATCCCCAGTCAGGGCACATACCTAGGTTGCAGGTTCGATCCCCAGTGGTCAGGGCATGTATGGGAGACAAGTAATAGATATTTCTCTCTCACATCAGTGTTTCTCTCTCTCTCTCCATTCCTCTCATTCTGAAATCAATAAACATAAACTAATGTGAGAATTTAAAAAGAAGAGAATGATGAGGCAAGATGAGGCAGCAGTAAAAGCAAATGATAAATGATATGACTCTATACTGTAAGTCGTCTTCAGAAAAATAACTAAATTCACAAAAACTTGGTGTAAGTACATATATACAGACAAATGTACTGTAAAATGTATATATATTTATAACTGAGGGGAACCTATGTTTTATGCCTAAATGAAAATGAAATGAGGAAAAACAGGGATAGAAATACAAGCAGATATATAAACCAAGGAGATCACAAAGCTATAGATAACAATAAATTGCATACATTTAGCAACAGGTCAAAATGTCACTAGCCATCAGAGAGATGCAAATTAAAACAAAAATGAGGTATCACCTCACACCTGTCAGAATGGCTATCATTAATAAATCAGCAAACAACAAGTGCTGGTGAGAATGTGGAGAAAAGGGAACCCTAGTGCACTGTTGGTGGGAATGCAGGCTGGGGCAGCCACTGTGGAAACAGTATGGAATTTCCTCAAAAAACTAAAAATGGAACTACCTTTTGACCTAGCAAATCCACTGCTAGGAATACACCCTAAGAATCCCAAAACGTCAGTTCAAAAGAACTTATGCACCCCTATGTTTATAGCAGTGCTATTTACAATAGCCAAGGGCTAGAAAGAGCCAGAGTGCCCATCATTAGATGAGTGGATCAAAAAAACTGTGGTACATTTACACAGTGGAACACTGTGCAGCAGAAAGAGAGAAGGAAAGTGACCTACCTTTTGTGACAGCATGTATGGAACTGGGGAGTATTATGCTAAGTGAATTATTATTGCTAGTAATAATGCCAGTAATTATGCCAGTCAGTGATAGACAAATACCACATGATCTCACTTATAAGAGGAATCTAATGAACAAAATAAACTAATGAGCAAAATAGAACCAGAGACATGGAAACAGGGAACAGACTGACAGCTGCCCAGGGGGTGGGAGAGGGGAATGGTGGAAAGAAGGGGAAAGGGCGAGACAAAGAACACATATGAATGACCCAAGGACATGGACAACAGTGTGGGGTTTGACCGTGGGAGCGGGGCGTGGTCTGGGCGGAGGAGGGCAAAGGGGGAAAAATCGGGCCAACTGTAACAGAATAACAATAACAAATGTCAAGGGATTATTTTACTCAAAATAAAATTTTCTGTTTGCTAATAATGACAAGGTAAAAATACTTTTAAAAGAAAAATAAAATAAAATGAATAATTCTTATGTGTGTTGAGATTTTGAAATATACCTGTTGGAACTCTCAAAGATTTAAAGCGGAACAGAAGACGGGCCTCTCGCAGGTCCTCTGTCTAAGTAAAGGAAACTATTAAAAGTAGGTATTTTTTCTACTTGCTGGAGTGGTGTCCAAGGCCTAACAGGCTTTGCAGCAGCTACTTGTTCATCCATGGATAATTTCCACACAGGCTATGTTCAAGCTCTGAAGATTCATGAATTTTAGGAGAATATATAATCTTTGCCAAAACTTACCAAAAAGGATGATGTGGCTTCTTGATAAATGGAGATACTCAGAAATCTTTCTTTTCATTTAGTTACTTGATCTAAATGGCCTTTCCAGCTTATATAGTAGAAGGGGGAAGTCATTGTTATAATCAGAAAATCGAATACAGAAATATCAAATTCAAATACCACACATACCAGTGTACTACCTAAAAGGAAGCAGTGGCTGGATTTGCAGACATATGGATGAAACTTTGCCTAAATTTTGAAAAAGTCCTTTCTCTCAATTTTCACTAATAAAAGATCCATCTGCGATAAATAAGGAAAGACATAAAATGTGTGTTTATAAAGATAATTCTTGTAGCAAAATAAAAGATGTTCTGGGACAGGGAGTTTGGGAAGCTAGGGGATGCTTAAAACAGATCAAGCAGTTCTGCTTTCAGCCAAAATGGAGTAAGAAATACGAGATTCACCCTCCACCTAGAACAACTAAAAAATTATGTGAAACGTATGAAACAACAACATACGTGTGTGAGGAAAGTACACGAAGCCAGGAAACAAATATCCAAAACGATTAGAGGGAAGGCTCCTATCGTTGCATGAGGCCAAAACAACGCCTGTTCCTACCAGGCGAACTGGGAAACCTCATGACTGAAGGAGCATTAATTCTCCGAAGGATCTCGCCTCAATTGTGAGAACTGTCAAACTAGAATTCTAAGTGCAATAAAAATACCTTTTGAAAACAAAGATATACAAAAGCACATTTTTCTGCTTTAGTCTCTTAAGATAAATAAATATAATTAATCATTTTAAACCAATCTTCCATTTTTATAATGTCTTACTTAGTGATGATATAATAACCTATTTGAACATAGCTTGGTTGAGTTCAGTAATATATTTTTTTAATTATTTCAACTTTGTTTTTGAATAGATTGGGCTGTTATTTTACTATTTTTTGCTATCTTTATAATATAATACAAGGTAATATTAGCATCACAGAGGAGAGTATTTCCTTTTTTTTCAACACTCTATAATCTTTTTTTGCAATATTCAAATTACTTGTTCTTAAACAGATAATAGAAATGTCCAAGGAAGACATCTGGGCAGGAAGTTTTCTTTCTGGAAATTTTTTTCACTATAATATAATGTCCTTAATACCTTTAAGATTATTCAGTTTTTCTCTTTTGTCTTGAGACAATTTTAAAAAGTTGTTGTTCTTTAGGAAATAGCACATTTTACCCAAATTTTAATTTATTAGCATAAAATTATCCACGATATCCTCTAAATTTCATATATATCACAATAACTATCCCTTTTTTATTTCTGGTATTTATAGTTGTGTCTCACTTCTATTCTTCCATCAGTCTTGCCAGATGTTGTCTATTTTATTAGTATTTTTTAAAAATCAACTTATTTAGTTGCTATTCTCAAAGTTTGTTTTTACAATAATTATCACTCTTATCTTTATTACTTCCTTTTCTTACACTTGTCTTCTGCCTTCCCTTGCTGTTGATGAGAAATGGCAGACTCTCTCACTGTGGTTGTTTTGTATATCATCTGTCTTTTCTCTTTGACTTTTTGAGCTCTCTTTATCTTTGGGTTTCTTCAGCTTCACTTCTACATGTATAGGTGTGGATTTGGTTTCCCTTCAGGGAATTTACTGATTTTTTTAATAATTTTTTAAAAGATTTTTTATTTATTTATTTTTAGAAAGAAGGAGGGAGGAAGGGAGGGAGAGAGAGAGGGAGAGAAACATCAATGTGTGGTTGCCTCTTACGCACCACCACCACCCCCTCGCTGCACTGGGTACCTGGCCCACAACCGAGGCATGTGTCCTGACTAGGAATGGAACCAGCAACTCTTTGGTTCACAGGCTGGTACTCAGTCCACTGAGGCACACCAACCAGGGCTACTGATCTTTTAAAATCTATGTATTAATACTTTTTATTATTTGGAGGAAGTTCTGAGTCATTATATTTTAAAAATAAAACTTAGCTTACTATAGATTAATTTTTACAGAAATTTTTCTAAGAGTTCCCATATACTCTACACCCAGTTCTCCCTATTACTAATGTCTTTCAATATGATAGCACATTTGTCACAAATAATGAATCAACATTCATGTATGAAACTAAAGTTGTAAGATTTTTCAGATTTCCTTAATTTTCCCTAATGTGCTTTTTCTATTCCAGGATCTGATCCAGAATACCACATTGTATTTTGCCCTGTGTTTCCTTACCCACCTCTTGGCTGTGACAGTTCCTCAGGTATGCCTTTCTTCAATGACCTTGACAGATTTTGAAGAGAACTGGTCAGGTATTTTGCAGAATTTCCCTCACCTGAGATTTATCCAATATTTTTCTCATTATTAGACTAGGATTGTAAATTCTTATTAGGAAGATTACAGAGGTACAGTACTATTTTCATCGCATAATAACAAAGGTATATAGCATCAATACGACTGACTTATCATTGTTGTTGTTAACCTTGCTCAGCTGCTGAAGTAACATGTTAGCTTTCTCCATTGTAGTATTATTCTTTTTCCTCCTTTCCAAACTGTAGTGTCTTGGAAGGGAGTCAGTCTGTGCAGCCCACATGTAAGGACTGAGGAGTTATACTCTATGTCCTGGAGGGCAGAGAAACTATTTAAATTGTACGAAATTCTTTTGATTGGGAGACATGTATATTTTCCCTCATTTATTTATTTACTCAATCGTTTGTTTATATCAGTGTGGACTGATAGTTATTTTACACTTTGCATTATGACCCATTTTTACTTTATTTATCATGTTTCTCAAATTGCTTTAGCTTTGGCCGTTGGGTGCTCTTTTAGTTAGCTCTTGTGTCTTTTGATATACCAAATCATTGCAGTCTGCTTGTGCTTTATTTGGTTTGGTTTGGCTTCATTGAGCACTTCCTTTTTCTGGCACTAGAAGACAATTCAGACTCATCTTGCATATTTCCTCCCCCGGTCCTAGAATCAGTCATTTCTCCTATGAGCCTGCATTCTTTTTATTAAGTTATAGATTATTTGTACCGGTCATTATATCTTATAGGCTTTTTTAAATAATAGTTTTATATACACAGCAAAATGAAGCAGAAAATATAGAGATTTCCCATATACCCCTTGCCCCAACACATGCACCATTAGCAGCATTCCCCACCAGAGTGGCATATTTGTTACAATAATTGAACCTGTACTGATACAACATTATTGCTCAAAGTCCATTGTTTACATTAGAGTTGACTCTTGGTGTTACACATTCTATGGGTTTGGATAAGTGTATGATGTGTATCTACCATTGCAATATCACAAAGAATAGTTTTACTGCTCTGTGTACTGCCTATTTATCCCTCCCTGCCCTCAGCCCCCACCTAGCAACCATTGTTCTTTGTACTATATCCATGTCTTTGCCTTTTCCAGAATGTCGTAGTTAGAATCATACCATACATTGCTTTTCAGATTGGCTTCTTTGACATAGTAATATGCACTTAAGTCTTTTTATTGCGTGATAGCTTGTTTCTTTTTAGCACTAAATAACATTCATTTGTATGGATGTACCACAGTTTTTCCATTTACCTGTTGAAGGACATCTTAGTTGCTTCCAAACTATGGCAATTACGAATAAAGCTGCTATAAACATGTGTGAAGGTTTTTGTGTGGATGTAAGTTTTCAACTCATTTGGGTAAATACCAAGGAGCACAGTTGATGAATCATATGCTAAGAGAATGTTTAGTTGTGTAGGAACTTCCAAACTCCCTTCCAAAGCAGTTGTACCATTTTGCATTTCCACCAGCAACAAGTGAGGGTTCTGTTTCTCCACATCTTTGCTGGCATTTGGTGTTATCAGTGCGTGGGGTTTTCACAATTCTAATGGATTTGTAGTGACATCTCATTCTTGTTCTAATCTGCAATTCCTTAATAACATATGATGTTGAGCAAGTTTCCATGTTTTACTTGCCATCAGTATATATTCTGTGGTAAAGTATCTGTTAGATCTTGTGCCTATTTTTTAGTTGAGCTGTTTATTTTAGTATTGTTCAGTTGTAAGCGTTCTTTGTGTATTTTTGGAGAAGAGTCCTTTATCTGACAGTTTTTTTTGCACGTGTTTTCTCCCATTCTGTGTCTCATCTTCTCATTCTCTTGACTGTTTTGAAGAGCAGAAGATTTTTTTAAAGATTTTATTTATTTATTGTTAGACGGAGAGGAAAGGAGGGAGAAAGAGAGGGGGAGAAACATGGATGTGTGAGAGAAACACTGATCAGTTGCCTCTTGTATGCACTCCGGCCAGGGACTGGACCCACAATACGTGCATGTGTCCTGACCAGAATCAAACTGGAGACCTTTTACTTTGTGGAATGATGCCCAACCAACTGAGCCCCACTGACCAGGGCTGAAGAACATACGTTTTTATTTTAAAGAAGTTTGGCTTGTCAATTATTTTTTTCATGACTCATGCCTTTATGTTTTTATATACTGCTTTTTTAACACTGCTGTTTCCCATTTGTGTTCTCTTCTCCTCCTGGGATATAAATACATAAGTGTTAAGCTTTGCATTGCCTTTTCCAGTCTCTTATGCTTCCTTTAGCACTTTCATAGCCATGTCTCTCTATGCTACATTTTATGTTGCCTTGTGTGTAGTTATTTTAAATTGCAAAATACTCAGTTTCCATGGAGTTTTATTTGTGGGAAATCTTTACACTCCCAGAATTTCTTTTCATCTACATACTGCTATCTAGGATGACTCTAATTTAAGTTCTCAGAATAAAATATTTTAGAGTACACAATAAGTATAAATTCGGGCTGAATATAAATGAGACTTATAGCACCAAATTTCTATTTTATTGCTGTTTTTTTTTTAATTTTGGCTTCTACTCAGGACCAAGTTCATGATATTAACTATTTCTTTGCTACAGTAAAAGGAAAAAGTGTTTGATTTATTTCTACTCACCTATATGATGAATAATTCATAGAATCTTAGGGATACAGAAGGAATATATTCTATTAAACTCACCAGCCTGGTTACGCCCTGGGTTTTATCTCATATATCAGGTATCTGTTTAGGCCGTGAAAAGCAAACCTCAATAGTACAAAGCTTACCAAATGCTTTCAAATGCTTCTTAAAAAGAAGTTCTGTGCTCCACTGTCCTTTCTGAGATCTTACTTTCACTAGGATTTTTGGTACAAAAATTTACTCCCATACAAGGTCACCAATTCATTACAATTATTGAAATTATTTGATCCATACTTGTGAGGATTTTTCAGCAAAAAGATCAGTTTAGGGACCTAATCTGCCTACAAGTGAAAACACAGATCTTCCACTCAATTTTCCTGCTTCTCTGACTGGCAGCCTAACATCAAGACCAAATCATAGAGAAATGCCACACGCCTTCCTTTCAAAGATCCTGAACAATGGCTTTGTAGGTAGGGACCCACTAAGTCTTTCTAGAAGTTGAAGCTCCCTTACTTCCCCTTGCTATTTAGCCCTCCCTTTTCATTCTAAGAAAAGGTGATCAGTATCTCTGCAATTTCAGCATGTGACTTACAGCATCTCTAATGTATTTGTGTTTTTACAGAAACTGCTATTTTAAAAAGCCCTAAAAACAGAACATAAAAATATTTCTTAACCCATATAAAACAAGTTATTCACAAGGCTAAAAGCATTGCTGACAACAGGTCTGAAATACATAAACAGAATGAATGACTGCTCAATGTTGGCATATAAAGAGGCACTTAAAAAGAACACCCAGTATTCACTAGGGCATGTTTTTTCCCACCTATTTTCAATGACTGCAAAGGGAATCTGCATCATTCTTCTCATTTTTGTTTTATTTTACTTTAAAGGAAAACAATCCCCTGGATTCCAAAGTCCTTTTAGCAGGATTATTGGTTATTTTATTTGTCAAACAGAAATTGAGACTAAAACTTTTATGTTCTGCCTCTTAGAAAAAAATATTTAGCACAATTGTTATTTCCTAATAATTATCAATGGTCCATGTGGAAGTAGGCTTGATAAAAGACGAGTCAGGATATTGCCACTATGCTAAGCTGTAGAAGAGTCGATTTATTTTGACAGATCTGTCCAGGTAGCAAACATGGTCATCACTTTATTACTCTCATAATGATAATTTTAAGCTATCAGAAAATTGTTATTACAATTGACCCTTGGGCCAATCAGCAAAAACAAAGTTAAAAGCCTGACCTTACTACAATCCTTTAAATTACCCCCAAATTAAACCAGCCTCATGATTTTATGACATAAAACTTGAAGCCAAATTTGACAGACAGTAAGCCATCTATCAAAGTTTATGTCCTCACTTCCACTGGCAAAAACTAGTTAGAGCAGCCAGAATAGAGAAAGGCTGACAGAGAGATGCAGCATGTCATCAGAGCGAGGGGCTTGTTGGTAGTGGACCCAAGGAAAAAAGACAGGACATAGCCATAAAGTACATCGTGGCAGGACAAAGCTGCTGCTGCTGCTGCTGCTGCTGCTGCTGCTGTTAATTGATTGTGCTTCCTTTTTTTCTCCTCTTGGGCTTTGCCTCTGCATCCCACCGGCCAGGTGTGCTTCATTCTGGTAAAGCAAGGTAAAATAGCTAAAAGGGATCCTCTTGGCATTTTTTATCAACACACACACACACACACACACACACACACACACACACACACCCCTTGCGAAAAAGGGCCCCAAGCATTTTTTTAGTATTTGTGAGGAACATCTATAGAACAAAAAGAGAGCCCCTTAGATAGCAAAACGTTTCCCCTGGACCAGGAAGAAGACAGACCAAGGAGAATACATATAGCTGTTTACATGTCTCAGAGAGAAAGAGAGAGAGAAGCTGCACCTTCTTGCTGGGAAGAGCCCTGGGAGCAAAGAGGCAGGTTCACATCTGGGGAAACAGAAACTCCAACAGCCTTGCAAAGATTCCCATGGCCTCAAGTGTGACACTGATGGAACAGAAAGAGCCAGATTCCCGAAGAGGCCGGGCAGTGGAAGCAAGTATGTCTCAGGAACAATCTGCATAGATTGACAGCCAAAGGATCGGAAGGGATCATGTACAGCTCAGGAGATATTCCCATGGACTTGATGTTGAAAGTCAGATACACCTCCCCTTCTCCACACTCATTCCACCAGCCATCAAAAACTGGACATAATAGTCACCACGTTCCTACTGCATCATATGTGTCACATGGTGAAAGGAGAAGAATCCTACACTTATGGGGATAGTTTCTTTTCCTATGTCAAAATGGGACATAAAATAAAATAAATTGTGTTTTTAAAAACAAAATTGCATTATTTTTTCACATCTGAGTTGATAAATAAAATTTGTGTCCTCACTACATCAAAAGTAGGTATTAATCCTTTTTAACCAAAATATATGGTGTCATGTAATAAACCAATGACACACCAATATGAGAAGTCATTTTGTAAAGTGTGGTAACAGCGAGTTCACCATCATTTTATCAGCGCACCTGTACTTCTTGTACCAAAAGTACCAGAAATAGAATGACAGCTCTGCAAGTCTCAGTGACAGAATTTTGAAAAATTGTGAAAATAGACTAATTTCAGAGTTCTTAGACAATGACAGTTATTGTAGGGAAAAAGAAGTGATTTGAGATGGAGTAAAGTGGATCACCAGAGTGAAGGCCAGGAAATGATAAGTGTCCCTGTCCATATATTGAATGGACAGTCCCCTCGACAGTCCTGTTTATGAATTTAATATTTTAAAGAGGAAGAATTAGTTGTTATTAGTGGAATAGGTGATCTATGTAAATGAAACATTGAGAATAATAAAAGCTACATTTATTGCATAATTGCCATGCCCAGGGAAAGGAGATGGAAAGGACCAGAATGTGTGTTGACTGTACCTGCTGATTTTAGCTGATAGGTCTATAGCTGTTTCAGCCTCAAAATGTGATTCTCCAGATTTTTACCAGCAAGAAACCAGACTCTTGGAGAATTCACTTCCAATGCCCACATCAAGTTAAAACACTGGTGAAATCTCTAAGGAGACACTGAGTTTGTTTAATGCATAGCAAAAGCAAAAAAAAAAACAAAAAACAAAAAAGAGGGGCAAACTGTGGCAGAAAGAATAACCAAAAAAATGTGTATTCTTCTATTTACAGTATAGTGTTGTTACTGGGCTGTTACCATGCAGCCAGGATACATTTTCCAACTTCATCAAGGGCCCCTCCCCGCCCCCATCCTGCTTGCATTTAGGTGTGGCCATGTGACTAGTCCTTGTCACTGCAGTGCTCTGGAAAGTACACACCTCCTTTTTGAGCCAAAACTTTTTAAAATGGCCAGCGTTCTTCATTATTTTACTCTTTCTACTGGCCAGGTAGAAAAGACAACAAAGCCAGGAACACTTGCATTGTGCGTCCTGTTAGCATAAAGCAGGTTCCACACGTGAATTGCTAAGGGAATATTAATTATCAACACATTATTGAAAATTACTGAATTTTAAAAAGTTCTCAGTTAAAAGAGTTTACCTCCGGCAATACCTAAGTTGCTATTATCAAAAACTCTTTTCAGACTCATGTATTAAGCTATCCATTATCCTTCTCCATCCCTCAAATTCATTTTCTACACTCAATCTACACCAAAGCTAAAAAGGAAAACATTCAGTAAAAATTCTAGTACATGTGCAGCAAGGAAATTACATGAGAAGCCTCCTGGAGATATAGAAATTATCCAAGTAAATTATATAGAGTTGAAAAACTTAATATTTCTATATCCTTTTCTTGAGAAGCGTGTATTCCAATGTTTCAGACTCACAACTAGTGTTAGTGGTGGACAATAATTAAAGAGTTCAAAATAGATGGTTTAGCCTGAGGAGAAAATAATGTAATGAATTAACTAGTCCAAGAATGTTCTGTGATGTATTACATGCCTACCATAGCAAAGATATACAAGTCTCTTCACCACAAATTCAATTTGATTCTGTCAGCTGTCCAACCTATTATGCTGAGACAATATACAGAGGATAAAACCTTCGAATGTTTAAATCATGCACAAAGGATGTGCACAGAAACCACCTGGGTAAACCAAGTTCCAAGTTCAAGTAGTAAAATCTCTAGGTGATTCTGTGCTCAAGAATAATTTATTTTTAAGGAAAATAATAAAGCATTTGTGTATATTATATAAATGTGTGTGTCTACATATACACGTGTATATATATACATGCATGTAAATGGTTTTGGAGGGGAAAGATATCTCAAAAAAAACAGGTGAGGAAACAAATTGACTACGTAGTGTTTGATTGGGTATTAACCAGTTTCCTCCATTTGCACAGGAGCATTCTGAATCATGTGCTTCCTATTTTTGTGTGTGTTGGGAAAAGCAGCCTAATACATGGATTCTTTGACCCTCTCCCCCGCCAGCTAAGAAGGGGCCTTGAGCCCACAACAGCTCCTAGCAAGAGATTAAGAATCCTCACCCTATGCTGGACATAGCACCTTGTGTTAGAGTATCTTTCCCTAATTCAGACTCAATGTGTATTCCTTTGTTCTGCTTAAGCACGTGCATTACATGGCACCTGGTCCACCCCACCTTTTATATCTGAATCTCTGTAAGGAAGGGAGGGGCTTCCTTCGTTCTAGGGCACTAGAGGGGCAAGTACAATACAGTTGCCCTACACTGACTGCCAAGGGGCCCTGCTGGCCATAGGGACTGACGCCCACTGCTGAAGCTAATCTTGCTCTGTCTCCTGTCTGTGTGTAAAGCCTTATTCTATCCCATGCTGGACTGCACTGTGTTTCCTTGGAGATCCAATATCAAGGTGCGGTGGGCTGAAGTTTTTGGATTTCTACTCCTGATAATAGGCAACAGGTGCCACTTGCTCTGTACTCTGTATGCAGCTCAATAGCATTGCTCACTATAGGTCTGAAGTTTAGTACATCTTTAATTCTAGTTGATGCGTACATTACTTTCAAACTGCTGAAAGGATTTGACAACCACCCCTAAATTGTCTTCCCAATGTCCGCACAAAGTAGGTTGGTCAAAGTGATGGTAAGTCATTTTTGATAGTTAAACAATGATCCATATATCCTAGGTCTAAAATAAAGTTTAAAATTAGACTGTGTACCTATTGCGAAGGTGAAAAATATGCTGAATTCAGGTTTGTGAATCCCTCAGTTCTTTTTCTGCCTAAAACAACCTAAGTTTCCTTCATCTAGCAAATGCTTACTGAGCATCTCTGATGAATTAGGCCCTGCCCTAGCTGAGGAGAATAAAGCTGTGAAGAGAACAAAACCCCTGTCCAATTGCAGCTATATACTATAACTATATACTATGTATACTATATATATACTATATACTATATATATATACTATATACTAGTTGTGCAGAAAGCTACCAAACAAATATAAAATCAGCTGATGATAAGAACAGTTGGGAAAAGAGGCAGGTGGATAAAATATAATATATGTGAATAGAATGTCAAAGGGGTAGACTTTAGATAGGGGAGCCCAAAAGTCCTTTTTGTGGGGATAACCTTTGAGCAGAGGTCTGGATAAATTGATGGAGTAAGTCACGTGAGTATCCACTAAAAGAGCACTCCCAGGAGAAACAGTGAATCTTCCCCCATTGTTCTCTATTTGGACACCTTGTCTCACCCAATGAGATTATAATGTTTTTAAAGACATCTTTTACTTAGTTTGTATCTACCTCAGGAATATAGTATCAAGTTGATCTCTTGATTCTCAGTATAAACACAAAGAAGTAGTAGGATTTTTATGGAGATAGATTCTTTAAGTTACTAATATTAAAAGTAATATTCTGTATCGTGAGATTCAGTATCTAACAGAGGAAGTTAGCCAAGGAAGCTAAAAAAAAACACACACACTAAATAAATATTTGTCCATGAGCGAAAAGGTCCCAAGGCTAGCAACAGCTATGTGTGATCCACAAAAGTAAAAATCTAAGAAGAGACTGTCACTACAATCTATCTTTTCACAGGGTCACTGTGTGTCACTAATGACATGAATACTCACTTTCTTTTAAAGCAATGTATTCAAAAAGCAGGAAGAGGTTGAAGGACAAGAGAAAAGATTTTTTATAAAGGTACATGGGTAAAACTCCAATCTTGCAGAATTAAATTCTTAGATATTTAATATCCTTAAAATTTATTTCAAATGTTTATAACTACCATTTCCATTTGGCACATGTGAAGAAACTGATCAAGAAAGTAAAGTTGGTCAACTTGAATTACATTGTTTTTAAAGCGAATGGATTAATGCTAAGAAGTCATACAGATTTAGCAGATTAATCCCTCAGAATTGATCCATTCTCTTGCTCTTCAGAAATCAGGACTTTGAACTTTTAGCAATACCCCAGCTCAAAACAACTTGTGCTTGATTTTAACTAACACAGAGTTATATTTGTAAGCCTTAAAACAGCTCGTATTTTATATGTCAACCAAAAATTTTATATTCATTTCACTAACTTTCTGAGACATGCTTGTGATAAAATAGGTTTCCTCGTGTGCCTGAAATCTAAATAAATTGGCTCATTTTTCAACCTGAAAATATAAGTGAGGAAATGTTTAGGAAACAACAAACCAAGGCAATTCTTAGGTTGTGGTCACCTTACAGAATATGACAGCCATCTGCTCAGTTAAGAGTTTGGTCAATAAAACCAGATGGCCTGAATTCAAATTCTAGCTCTTTCATAAAAAACAAACTGACTGTAACCAGAGGGGATGAGGGAGGGGGATAACAGGGGAAAAGGAGGAAGGACCACCAAGGAAGTTGCAAAAAGGACCCATGGACAAAGCCAAATGGGGGAGGGACTGAGGGTGGGAGGTGGGGAGGGGTGGGGCTGGGGAAAATGGTGGCAGGAAAATGTTGATATGGGGATGATGGGATGGGATGCAGGGCAGAGGGGATAAAGGGGAGAAAAAATGAGACACCTGTAATAGCATAATCAATAAAATATACAAAAAAATAAAAATAAAAAACAAATAAAACAAGAATTTCCAACCTCAGGATATATGTGGTAATGTGCCTAGCTTTTAAAGTCACTGACAAAGAGATCTGGCAATGTTTCATGTTATGACAGTTCCATTATCCCACAAAATAAAGACTTCTTTGCTTTAAAAAAAATATGACTCTTTCATATACCATCCATGTATCCTTTGGGGAGTAGTTAATGTCTCTGCTTCAGTTTCCCCATTCTAGAAAGTGGGCAAAATAATAGCCTTCCTTAAGTTTACTTTGAGAAGTAAATGAATTAACATGCATAAAAATAACTATTTTTGAAATGTTTTGGCACATTGTTATACCTTTCTATTATTAATAGTAGTACTGCTAGGTTTTTATGATAAGTAAATGACACCGTTTATGTGATACGTGTAAAGGGCTCAGCATAGTGGCTAACACAAATGGTAACTTTAAACAGAAGTATTATCACCATCCAAACCCCAGTCCTTAGCCTGTCACCTGGCAAATTCTGACATGCAGACTAAGCAAAAAAACAAAAAAAGTTAATGGATCCAGTTCAAGCCCCTGAACCCTCTGAATAACTCACACCCAAACAGACATAAACACACAGCAAGAGGCACCGTAGATTCCCTCTCTTGATTTAAACAGTTCTTTAGAGACTCTCTTTCTAAAATAATACCTAAATTCAATGTATTATATTTCTGAAAATTATAAACACAGTCAGGGTATTCATTGATACTGTTGGAAACTACATTATGAACTCTACACAGTTTCATAACCTAAGGACTTCTGCATAAATATACATATCATAAAATTTAGTTGTGCATAATAGGATTCTGCTACTAGTTTTCAAAGCTCTCTCACTAAGGAATCAGAAACCCTTTATCAGATGTAATGAAGGAAAATGGGCCTAACTGTTTTTACCCAATTTCTCTCCTTTCTTCACGTCGATCCTGTATTGTTGGCTAATCTCTTTATGTTCTTCTCCACTCCAGTCCCATGCCAGTCTGAAATAGGCACTTAATTGTATGAGGACTTTTAATACTGATTGCAGACCATTCATGATATTTGCATCTTCAATACCCAAACTTTAGGGTTTTAAGAGGTAGATTTCAGACTGTGTATCTACATCTCTAGCTATCACTGTTCGAACCTACAAAAAATTTAAGCAGATTGGGGCTAAACGCATATTTCCTCTGCGTCTAACAAAATCTACAGGAGGTCTACCTTTAGATATTTATCTCTAAAAAATAGTTTCTCTCCATTTGCGCAATGCTCAGCTTTCTCTCTGCCTTTCTACCTGGAGGATTCTATTATCTGTATTTGTCTCTCGCTTGTTCATTCATTCAATATAAATTTATTGAGTGTTTACTAGGTCCCAGGAAATTCTCTAAGCCTGAGGACATACGGCAATGAACAAGACATAACCCACAGCTTCAGAGTTAATGGTATTTACGAGAAGAGCAAATCCTATAATTATTTCTATAAAAGACAAAAATTGTATATTCAGTTATATGTGAAAAAAGCCTTGGTTTATATTATGTATTCTGAGTATTTATATATCAAACATCCTTTTTAGGAGCTGCAACCTGTTATGAAAAATTTCAACAGCAGATTTCACACTGACTGTC
>PVJD01010236.1:0-55370 GCA_004026545.1 Mormoops blainvillei
ACGAGTTCCTGTGAGGCCCACGTACCCAAGCTGAGATGAGCAAGAAGGAAATGCTGGAGTTCTTAGCCAAGCTTCATGATACCCACCCCAGTGCCTTCCCACTCTGGTATGAAGAGGCTTTGCTGGATGAGGAAGAGAAAACCCAGCCAGATTGGCAGCTATGGTTTGCACTGGAGCCTGGCCAGTGTGCTTTCCAGGATCAATTTTAACAGCTTCCCCCACATGTCCTGATGTCTGAAGCACTTTTCTTAACTTTGTACTGGAAGTCGTGTGGGGGGTCAAATGGTGCTGGAAGGAACACAGCGTGTATCTGTGCTCCTGTTCTGTATTAGTCACTTGTAGCTTTATCTTATTGTTGACAGTTTTAAAATGTTTTTTTAAAAAAAGTTTAATTAGCTTCAGACTCTAAGTGCATGAATGATATTGGTTACATATCTTATGCTGTTTATGAAGCTTAAGAGTAAGAGTTTTGCTACCTTACTAAACAAATGGGGTAACCATCCATCTTATTTAGTGATCTGGAATAAGAAAACATGCCTTTGGAAAGGTATTTCCTTAGAAATATGAAAGAAATTACTGGGAAATAGCTGGGAATCAAAAAATAGAGAAAAAGTAAAAGATGGTCAATTCTTTGTTTCCCCTATTCCTCATTTTCTGCTGTTCTGTAAGATAAAAGCTGTATACCCGCACTTGCTTCTTTTATTCAAATATATAGGAGAAGTGAAACCATAATTAATTACTTACCAGCTTTTTTTTTTATTCCTCAAACATTAATTGAGCATCTGCTCTTGGGAAGGCTCCTTGGTAGTAGGGGCCATGATAAGGAGAAGATGCAGGCACTGCCCCTAGAATGATCGAGACTGCAACAAGTTTCCAGAAAAGGAAGATGGTGAGAGGCCCTTGCAGACAAAAATACAAGTGAACACTTGTATGATGAGTATGATGAGGAGAGGAGGGGGAGGTCCAGATGAGAGCAGTCAGGTGTAAATGTCCTGAGGCAAGACAACCTGGGGCCTTGGAAAGCCTCATGTCTTTCAAGGGATTAACTTAATTTTAAGTTAATGTGGGTGGTGCTGTGTCAGAGGAGGTTGCAAGGCTGCTGAGCAAGGGCCAGACCCTTGGGTGGTGGGTCTCAGAGTTGAGAAGCTAAGCCTCCAAGGGACAATTGCTTTTAGAAGTTACTGTGGGATCATGGATAAAGCAGAGAGAAATCTCCACCTGGGGCAGGGATGGAAGGCGCAGGTTAGCAGTTTCTGATAAACAAGGATGATGATTCCTCAAGGTGGGATGCCAGGAAGCCACTGCGCCTGCACTGTGTGACCTGGGCTGGGAGGAGCAGAGTGTGCTGCATATAAAGGGCATTTCAGCTGGATTATCTTGAGTGAAATCTGCAAACTCTAAGGGAGGGCTCGATTTTGCTAGGGGTTAAATGAATGCAAATCGGGATGATTTGGATCAAAGGGCAGCTGGGAGGGAAGAAAGGAGTTGCGTTTTGACACACATTTTCGAAGTCCCATGAAGAGGATTCCCCAACATCCAAATGAAACAGTACACATCCTCTAAGAGGAATGATTTGCTAAGGTATGTTTTCTTGCTAAGCAAGACTTTTGGCTGACTGGGTATTCAGTGTCCTGGGACACTGCATGTTCTCAGATATCTCCTGGATTAACACAACACAACACAACAAAAAACAACCCAAAAATCTCAGCAGGAGGGTTGGTCTTATCTGGGATCAAAAAAAAAAAATCACAGCAATAGTAGTCATTCTTACAGGCTTAGTGTGCAGTGGTCACTGTGCCAGGCGCTTCCATGCAGTACACACATTCCAGCAGTCCTAGAAGGGAGGACATATCAAACCCACCTCACTGGTGAAGAATCTGAGGCTCATGGAGTTGGGCAGGGTGCCGAATTCACACAGCTAGTGAGTGCAGGGGCCCTAGTCTGAATTCCTCTAGAGCCCACACTGCTCCACTCCTCCCAGCCTTGTGTCCATTAATTCATCTCTCTTCATGCTATTCCCTGCTTCTGAGGCGGTAAGAAGAAAAAGCCTGTGGTTAACGTGCACAGAGCAGGCCTAAAGAAGGAAGGCAAAATGAGAATCAAACACAATTTGGGACCATCTGGGCCTTCATTTACCTGTGGTCCTCCTGCCCCTACCCCAGGGCTCCCTGAGAGTTGCTCTGCCCTGGGCCCAGCCCAAGTGTCCAGTCCCAGCCCTTTACTGCATCACGGCGCCCTTCCCCTGGGTCCTCCCCAGGGTGCCTCCCGTGTGCACTGGAACCCATCCTGCCAGTCAGCTCTTCTCTGCCTCCTCCTCTGCAGGCCACACCTGCTCCCCGTGGAAACGCAGAGCCCATACGACCCCTGCACTCCCCGACCTAGAACACCCCAGCTCCCTGCAGGTCCCGGCCTTCACTGTGGGCCCCTCTGATAGCAGTAGCCCCTTCCACGCAGACTCACTTTGGACAGTGAACTTCAGACACCTCCTCACCCCCCCCGGCTGCCTCTACCACATTCTCAGAGTGTTTTCAAATTTGCTGATGACTAGGATCTGATTTGGCACAGAATCTACTGGTTCTTAGGCTATAACCCTGAAGTTAGAGAGGAGGTTTTAGAAACCACCTGATATTTTCAGTAGAATTTTAATGGACTGAATTATTTGAGATTGGCCACTGGTCACATATACCAATAAATGAGTTTACTTTGTTTGTCAAAACCAAAGCTTCCTCCATAAGGAGCAGGTGAGAAAAGATCATGGAAACCGCTAAAAACCCAGGAGTCCTTGTAGGAAGTGGAAAATGGCTCCATGGAAGACATGTTATCCTTGATATCCTAGTAAGAAAAGAGAAATTCTCCATTATCACCATTATTAATTTAACCATTCTCCTCCCGATGCACAGATAAGTTGTTTCCCATTTGTTACTGTGTTTAATAGAACTGAAATCAGCATCGTTGACATGAATTCTTGGGCAAATATGTATGCTTTCTTATAGGAAAGACAGCAAAGGGAAAATTGGAATAAAGTGGAAAGAATGCAATGATTGTAAATTTTTATGAATATTGCTTAAATTCTGTTCTAATAAAGCTGTACTGATTCACATTCTCACATCGTAATGTATGTAAATAATTTACACTCTCACAGGCATTTCATTTTATCAGCCTTTTAAATTTTGGTCAACCTTTTGGTGAAAATACGTTGTCTCAGTTATTTTAATTTCCCCGTTTTCTAAGTAGGTTGAGCAGAAAATTAACTTAATCTCTCACCCATGAAAAGCAGGATTTCTTCAATGATGCCTTGAGTATCGAAATTCCTCTGGGCATGCTTTAAAATTCTGAAATGTCAATAACATTTTTTCTTTTACTTTGATAAAGAAGGATTTGATCAGAATGACTAGGTACCAGGGAATGGGTTTGGACAGAACACCGTCAGCTAGTGAGGAACATCAGGGAACCCAGAGGAAGAGCAATGACCAGAGTCTCTGAGAGGGACCATGGAGTCCAGGATTCCATGACACAACCTGTATCTAACTGCTATGCAGTGCTTGTACATATTTTAGGTGCGGGACCTCTTGTTCCAACTTATGCCTTGCCCAGAAATCCAATCCATGATTTAAAGACAGATAAGTCTGGATGAAGAGGGGACTGTAAGCCCATTGTCTTGCCCACTAAACACTCCTTCATCCCCCTCAGGTCAGTGGGCCCTGAAACCCACAGAACTCTGGGGTTCTCTATGCACTACCAGGAAAGGTGGGTGCTAGAAAACCCTTCTATGATCCTTTTGGGTCTTGCTTTTAAGCTTTGGCTGCTGGGATAAAAACAGCACTTAGTGTTTGGCTAATCTTGCCTCACTATTGAGGTGAAACACTTCTGAGTGCTGTATTTGATGGCCCATGAATTCCGTGGCTTTTCCACTCTGGTGGAAACAAGTAGTATTGCCAGTCTCATGTGAACTCTGAATTTTATGCAGCTCTCATCTCCCTGGTACTTTGTCTTGTGAACTCTAGCCACCTTGGCCTCTCCAAATTCCAAGCCCTATCTCTTCAATTCAGGAAAATGGCAAGCTCTTCCTGAGTTCCCCCTCTTTGTATGAAGGCCTGGAAATTTTCTTAAGGCAGTAAGGTGGGCAATCACAGGTCTCACTTCTTATGTTTCCCAAATCTCATGGATCATTATTCCTCATTATTCCTGATGTAGTAGTGTCTTTCAAACCACTATTTCATATCATTTTCATCTCAATGGGTTTTTTTTGTTGTTATTTCTGGCAGGAAGGTGAATAAAGTTCTTGTTATTAATTTTGACTGGAAACAGAACTTGCTTCTTTTAAATTTTCATATAAGTGGAACCATACAGTCTGTTCTCTTTTGGGCCTCACTTCCTTCACTTAGCATAATGTTTTTGAGTTGCATGCATTGTACCATGTAAAAGAGATTTCTTCTTTCCTTATCGAACAGTATTTCTTTATTGAGCTGCATTCCATGATATAAGAATTCTGATTTGTTTACACGCTCATGAGGAGATGGTCCTTTGGAATATTTACAGTTTTTATCTATTATGAGTAGATTTGCAATAAATATTCATGGACCAGCCTTTTTGTGGACATATGTTTGCATTAGATAAATGTTTATAAGTTGAATTTTTGGATCCTAGGGTAGGTATATATTTAACTTTGTGAGAGACTGTTAGAACATTCCAGAGTGGTTGCAACATTTTGCACTCAAACAATGTATGTGTGTTTTGTTTGCTTCACATTCTCACTAGCATTTTTATGACATCAGTCTTTTGTTTTGTAGCCACTCTAGTGGGTAAATGGTCTTGTCTTCCTGTGATTTTAACTGGAATGATCCTGATGTGCTTGAATAATTTTTCAAGGGTTTATTGGTCATTCATCTGTCTTCCTTTGTGAAGTACCCATACAAGTTTTTGCTCATTTTTATTAGTTTTTTTCTTTTTATTATTTTTCTCTTTATTATTAAAGTTGTTTACATATTCTGGATATAAATTCTTTGTCAAATATATGGAGTGTCCATATCTTATGTAAATTTCTGTCTTTCTTATTAATTTTCATAGTATTTTTTATTCAACAGATTTTTAAATTTTTGTTTTATCATTTTTTTTTATTGTTAGTATTTTCTGGCTTTTGTTTAAGAATCTTTGACTACTTCCAGCTCATGAAGATATTCTTCTATGTTGTTTACTAGAAGCTTTAATCTTAGCTACAGGTTTTAGGTCTATGATCTAACACAAATTAATTTTTTGTATTAAGACAGGTAGTGGTCAAGGTTTGTGTTCATCCAGTTGCAACTCATTTGTTGAAAATATTTTCATTCCCCTATAAAATTTATTTGTTACTTTGGTTGAAAAATTAGTTGATTATATAACTTTGATTTTATTTCTGGATTATCTATTCTGTTTCACTCATCTATTTGCCTGTCTTTAGCACAATCACTGACTTGACTACTATATCTTAAACATAAATATTGCATCCAAATGGTAAAAGTCACTAACTTTGTTTTCCTTTTTCAAAGTTCACTGGCTAACATAGTACCTTTTACTTTCCATATAAATTTTGGAATCAGCTTGGTAATTTCTATTAGAAAAGCCAACTGTAATCTTAAGGGTTATTCTGAATCTATGGAATGATTCCGTTTCTTCTTTTTGTAGCTCCAATTTCTCTATTGAAATATTTTGCTGTTCCTTCAATATTTGTGTTTTCCTTTAAACCCTTGGGTACAATGCAGACTAGTGTAACCACTGTGAAAAAACAGTATGGAGTTTCCTCAGAACATTAAAAATGGAACTGCCTTATGACCCAGTGATCCCACTTCTGGGGATATATCCCAAGAAACCTGAAACACTAATTTGAAAGAATATATGCTCCCCAATGTTCATTGCAGCATTGTTTACAATAACTAAGATCTGGAAACAGCCCAAGTGCCAATCAGTAGATAAATGGATAAAAAACTTGTGATACATTTATAGTAGGTATTTTAACATACTTTTCTGTTATTTTCATGATCTCTGATTTTTCTCCTCATTACGTTATATTTTCCCATCTAAGGGTCATATTTTCCTTCTTTCTTGCATACCTAGTGGTTTTTATGGAGTCTTGGGCACTATGGATGCAAAATTGTGAATGTCTAGATTTTGTTTTTCTTAATAAAAGGTTTAGGCAAACAGTTAATTCTTTTACTTATATTGTTCCTTTTGAAGCCTATTTTCAAGCTTTATTAGGATGGTGTATGGTAGCCATTATTCTTGAACTACATTAGCTCTATTCCTACTGCATAGACTCATCTGAGACTCTGCTGAATTAGTTTGGGTGTTCAAAAAGAACTGTCCCCTCATGCTATTCAATACTTAAAAGTCTCCCAGCCATGTTTGTCTTCCAATAGTTGTTCAGTTCACTGCTCTCAGCACTTTTTTTTAATTCCCCTGGTAGTTGCTTTTTTCCCAACCTCATGAAATCCTGCCCTTCATGTGAGCAGCTTAATGTTTGGTGAAAGACCCAAAGGGACCCTTCTACAGATTTCTGGAGCATTAACTCTACCCAGCTCTTTTCTCTCCAAACTTACCTCGCAAATTTCAGCAGCCTTATTATTCTCAAATTCTGATCACTGTGTCCTCACTTCAGTGAGCCCACTGTGCTCTCTTTTAGCTTACTTATCTACCCCACAGTCTAAACATTGCCTCCGAGCAGAAGTACGAGGTGATTTGGGGAGCCTACCTAATTTGTTTTCCTACTTCTAGGGATCATAATCTTTTTTTCTGACTGTTTTTCAGTCACTTCATATATTCTGCATATTTTAAAAGTTGTTTATAGCAACCAAAAGTGGAAGTCCTCCAGATTTTTTTTTATATTGGCAATTTTTCAACATTTTATTTCAAAGTAAGTTTGGATTTACATAAAAGTTGCAAAAATAATACGGAGAGTTTCAATATATTCCTTATCCAACCTATTCCAATAGTTATCTTAGATAACTATTACCAGATCCATGAACTTAACATTGTTCTAATAACACTAACCAGATTAACTACCTCATTCAAACTTCACCATTTTCCCACTTTCTTTTCTAAGGATCCTAATCAGTGTCCTCTATTGCATTTAGTTGTGATTTCTCCATGGACTCTTACAATATTCTACAGTTACTCAGTCTTTCCTTGTTTTTCATGACGTTGACAGTCCCAAAGAGTACTGATCAGTTGTTTTGCTGAATGTCCATCTATTTTGTCCTACCTAATGTCTTCTCATTGTCGGATTGAGTTCATACTTCCTTGGCGAAAGAACCATAGAAATGGTACCATGTCTTCCTCAGTACACCATATCTCAGGGTCCCTGATTTCAATATATCTCATTTCTGCTGACATCACCTTTGACATTACTAGTGGTCTCTGCTGGGAGTTTCCATTGTAAAGTTACTATGATTTCTCCTATAGTCAACAAATACCTAGAAGGAAGATACCTTGAGACTGTGTAAATATGTTCTCTCCTGAAACCCACTGATTCTATCACCCATTAGTAGATCAAATATACAATAATCAATACGATGGTATTTGCCTAATAATGTTTTGTATTCCCCTCCATATACAGTTATTAATTGCAATTCCAATGCAAGGAAGGAGCTATAATGTCTTTTTCATCTATATATTTAATCACATATTTATATCATTACAAACTCATGAATTTTTTTGTTCTTCTGGTTATAAGTTGTTGTTAACACTATTTTGTTGCTCAAAACTTTGGTCATTAGGTGCTCTTCTTCCTAACGCTGTATTTTTTCAACAATGCATCACTTAAGCATTATCTATTAATTACTCCATCTCTATCCATAAACTCTAGTAAACCAATTTTGATTGGTTTTAACTGCTCATTTATTAATGGCAGCATTTCTTAATCAAGTGTTTATTTATATTAATTCTTTACCAACAAATATCATCATACACATAGTACATGTGTATGTATCACAGGTACCAGCGATCATAAGATCATAAAGATGTCCCAGAAATATGTATCCTTGTTTACATTAGAAAAATCTGTCTGTCTCATACATTCCACGGGTGCTTTGTTTGTTTATTCAAATGAATGTCTCATATTTATTAACTTTTTCCACATACTGTTTCACATACAACAGCTAAAATGTTTCAGATTGCTGCATATACTGGGATTAAACCTGACCATACATACTAGATTTAATTCTTGAAAGCAAGGATCTTAATGTCTCCATATGGGCGTTAAAACCAGCTGAGGTACAACTAGTTATCATGATGTTGATGATGGGTCTTTTAATGCTTGTGTCTTTTTTAAAATTATTGTTGCCAAGTAACTGAAAAACTCATTCAGAATTACTAAGGATGAGACTTTTCCTTATTAAGAAGAAAAAGATGACAGCCTGCTGTGTGAACAATAGGGAAACTACCCTTATTCCCAGCACAAACACTTCATCACTAGGGGTATATCTTTGGAAAAAAAAAATCTTTGAATTTTTCTTGTAAAATATTCTGTTCCTATTTACTGACAGGAAAGTTTTTAGAGCTTTTAAAGAAAAAAATAATATTAACTGGCAGAAAAAATGGAGATAAAATCCAGAAAATATATTACACATATGTCTTTACCAAATAGTTGGTATCTAAATGCTCCATATTAGGAGAGTTAGAAAGAATTATTACTATCACATGGCTTCTTGCCCTAAGTAATTCCAGCAGAATAAGCCTCCTCCCACTGTGTTGTAGAGAAGGATAAAGAGTCTCAAGTCAGATCAAAGCCCAAGTTGTGATTACTGTGAAAAGAAGAGAAAAGGATTGCATCCTCTTTTTTAAGCTATCTAGGCTCTCAAGATATAATGTCCCATTTGAAATATTTGCTACATGAATGTCAAAAAAAGTATCAGATGGTAAAATAGTATCAATGGCTCAACTTTGAAAAGTAGCTTATAAAAATGGAAACCTACGGAAGCCTGTGAAAGCACAGAAACTAAGCTCTTTCAAAACATATCTTGGCATTCTACACTGATTTCCTATGAGAATAAAATTAATGACTAACTCAGACCTACCATTTAATCCCTTTTTATAGGTAAAAAATATTTTTTCATGTAACATGGAAATGTAGAAAAGTCATACTTTCAGATTTCATGACTTAGATTTTGTTTTGTTTTGTTTTATTCTTTAAGAACAAGATTTTATTTTTTTTAATTTTTTTGGTATATTTTATTGAGTATGCTGTTACAGTTGTCCCATTTTCCCCCCTCTTTATTCCCTCTACCTTGCACCCCATCCCATGATCTCCACACCTCTTAGTCCATGTCCATGGGCTACACACACCAGTTCTTTGGTTTCTTAATTTCCCACACTACTCCTAGCCTCGCCCTGACCACTTTTTTTGTTTTTTTGTTTGTTTGTTTTTGTCAACATTTTCACGCCACCACTTTCCTCAACCCCACCTACCGCTACCTCCCATCCTCAATCATTCCCCGTTTGGTTTTGTCCATGGGTCCTTTATGCATGTTCCTTGGTGACCCTTCCCCCCGCCTTTCCCCTGTCATCCACCTCTCTCCTCCCCTCTGGTTACTGTCAATTTATGTTTTATTTCAATGTTGCTGGTTGCATTTTGCTTGCTTGTTTATTTTATTGATTAGGTTCCACTTACAGGTGAGATCATATGGTATCTGTCTTTCACTGCTCGCTTCTTTCACTTAGCATAAGGCTCTCCAGTTCCATCCATGCTGTTGCAAAGGGTAGGAGCTCCTTCTTCCTTTCTGCTGTGTAGTATTCCATTGTGTAAATGTATCACAGTTTTTTGATCCACTCATTGACTGTTGAGCACTTAGGTTGCTTCCAACACTTGGTTATTGTAAATTGTGCTGCTATGAATATTGGGGTACACAGGTCCTTTGGAATTGGTGTTTTGGGATTCTTAGAGTATAACCCCAGTAGTGGAATTACCAGGTCAAAAGGTAGATCCATTTTTAGTTTTTTGAGGAAATTCCAAACTGTTTTCCACAGTGGTTACACCAGTCTGCATTCCCACCAACAGTGCACTAGGGTTCCCTTTTCTCCACATCCTCACCAGCATTGGTTGTTTGTTGATTTGTTTATGATGGCCATTCTGGTTGGTGTGAAGTGGTATCTCATTGTGGTTTTAATTTGCATCTCTCTTATGGCTAGCGATGCTGAGCATCCTTTCATCTGTCTCTGGGCCCTGTGTATGTCCTCCTTGGAGAAGTGTCTGTCAGGTCATTTACCCATGTTTTAATTGGATTGTTTGTCTTCTTGGACTGGAGATATTGTTAAAAGTAGTAGATGATCTTGCTCTATTGCTGAATGGACCACTTGATGCATGACTTTCACTATGTTATAAACAAGTAAAGAATACTATAGGAATTTAAAACTTTCTGGTTTGGTGTATTCCTGTTTGTTTATTTTTTCTTTTGTTTCCCTTGCCCTAGGAGATATATCAGAAAAAAAATGTTGCTGTGATAAATGTCTGAGATTTTACTGCCTTTGTTTTCTTCTAGGATTTTTATGGTTTCAAGTCTAACATTGAAATCCTCAATCCATTTTTAGTTATTCTTTCTCGTGTATGGTGTAAGAAGGTGGAATAGTTTCATTTTTCTGCATGTATCTGTCCAATTTCCACAGCATCATTTATTGAATAGACTGTATTTGCTCCACTGCATGTTCTTGCTTCCTTTCCACCCTTGTGCACTGTTGTTGGGAATGCAGACTGGTGGAGCCACTGTGGAAAGCAGTATGAAGTGACCTCAAAATATTAAAAATGGATCTGCCTTATGATCCAGTGATTCCACTTCTGGGAATATATCTGAGAAACCCATAACACTAATTCAAAAGAATGCATGCGCCTCTATGTTCATTGTAGTGTAATTTACAATAGCCAAGATTTGGAAGCAGCCCAAGTGCCCTTCAGTAGATGAATGGATGAAAAAGGCTGTGGTATGTTTACATGATGGAATACCACTTGGTCATAAAATGAAGGAAATCTTACCCTTTTGTGACAGCATGTATGGGCCTGGAGAGTATTATGCTAAGTGAAATAAGCCAGTCAGAGAACAAGAAGTACCATATGATTTCTTTTATATGTGGAATCTAACAAACAAAATAAACTAGTAAATGAAGTAGACACAGACTCATAGAGACAAAGAACTGACAGCTGTCAGAGGGGAGGGGTGTTGCTGAGCTGGGTGAAAAAGGTGAATAGATTAAGCGACAACAGCAGCAAAACTCATAGACATGAACAACAGTAAGATGATTACCAGAGGGAAAGGGGGTGTGGGTGAGGTTAATGAAGGTAAAAGAGGGGTAATTTGATGGAAAGAGACTTGGTTTGGGGTGGTGAACACACAATACAATATACAGATGATGTTTTGTAGAATTGTACACCGGAAACCTATTTAATTTTATTAGCTAATGTCATCCTGATAACTACAATTCTAAAAATTTTAGTACATCCAGACAATGGAAATTATTCAGTAGTAAACAAGAAATGACTTTTTCTGTCCTCAAATTAGGGAAGTTTCCCATCATTACTTTTTCAAACCGGTTTTTTATTCCTCTCTCCTCTTCTCCTTCTGGTATCCCTATTATATGGATATTATTACATTTCATATTCTCTTGCATTTCCTTTATCCCCTCTTCATTCTTTTTTGAGTCTTTTTTCAAAAGTCAAACAAGCCCAGGAAGCACAGAGTGTCCCAATCAAGAGGAACCCAAAGATGCCCACTCCAAGAGAGAACATAATTAAAATGGCAGATATCGAAGACAAAGAGAGAATCTTAAAGGCAGCAAGGGAGAAACAGGAAGTAACATACAATGGAGCCCCGATAAGGCTAGCAGTTGACTTCTCCACAGAAACACTACAAGCCAGGAGGGAATGGCAAGAAATATTCCAAGTAATGAAAAGCAAAGGCCTGCAACCAAGGCTACTCTATCTAGCAGGGTGAAATAAGGAGTTTCCCAGACAAAAGAAGGCTAAAAGAATACACCTCCGCTAAACCAGCATTGCAAGATATGCTAAAGGGACTGCTTTAAGAACAGGAAGAAAAAGAGGGAGAGAGAGAGGAACACAGGTACAAAGGGAAAAAAATGAAGAAATACCTATCAATAATAACTTTAAATGTAAATGGATTAAATGCTCTAATCAAAAGACATACGGTAGCTGAATAGATAAGAAAACATGCCCTACACATATGCTGCCTACAAGAGACTCACTTCAGAACAAAAGACCTATACAGACTGAAAGTAAAGGGTTGGAAAAAAATATTCCAAACAAATGGACAGGAATAAAAGCTGGGGAAACAATACTTATATCAGACAAAATAGAATTCAAAACAAAGGCCATGAAAAGAGACACAGAAGGACACTTCATAATACTCAAAGAAAGAATCCATCACGAAGACATAAACATTGTAAGCCTAAACGAACCCAACATAGGAGCACCCAAACAAATAAGGAAAATCTTGGAGGACTTCAAGAAAGATATAGACAAAACACATTTATAGTAGGGGATTTTAACACACCACTGTCAACAATGGATAGATCTTCCAAACAATATATCAACAAGGATATTGTGGAACTGAATGAGGCATTAGATCAAATGGCCATAACTGATATACAAAGAACCTTTCATCCCAAAGAAACAAAATAGAGTCGTTTCAAATGTACATGGAACATTTTCAAAGACAGACCTCATGATAGGACACAAAACAAGCCTCAACAAATTCAGTAAAATTGAAATCATATCAAGCATTTTCTCAGACCACAAGGGTTTGAAACTAGAAACCAACTTCAAGGAAAAAAATTTAAAAATATTCAAACTCATGGAGACTGAATAGCATGCTATTATACAGTGAATGGGTCAATTACGAGATCAAGGAAGGCATCAAAAAGTTTCTGGAAACAAGTGAAAATGAACACACAACAGTCTAAAATCTATGGGACACAGCAAAGGCAGTCCTGAGAGGGAAGTTCATAGCAATACAGGCCTACCTAAAAAAGATATGAACATTTCAAATAAACAACCGAACCCTATGTCTACAAGAACTGGAGAAACAACAACAAACAGAACCCAGAGAGAGTAGAAGGCAGGGAATAATCAAGATCAGAGCAGAACTGAATGACATAGAGACTAAAAGAACAATTCAAAGGATCGATAAATCCAGGAGCTGTTTCTTTGAAAAGATAAACAAAATCAACAAGCCTTTAAGCAGACTCATCAAGAAAAAAAAGGAGAGGGTCCAAATAAATAAAATCAGAAATGAAAGAGAAATTACAACTAATACCACAGAAATACAAAGGATTGTAAGAGATTACTACAAACAACTATATGCCAAGAAATTTGAAAACCTGGGTGAAATGGACAAATTTCTAGAAAAATATACTCTTCCAAAACTGAATGAAGAAGAAGCAGAAAGCCTGAACAGACCAACAACAGCTAGTGAAATTGAAGCAGTAACTAAAAAACTCCCAACACACAAAAACCCTGGACCAGATAGTTTCACAGGAGATTTTTACAAAACATTTAAGGAAGAGCTAATCTCTGTCCCCTCTAAGACTATTCCAAAAAAAAATCCAAGAAGAGGGAAGACTCCCAAGCTCTTTATATAAGGCCAGTATCATCCTAATCCCAAAACCAGATAAAGACACAACAAAGAAAGAAAACTACAGGCCAATATCGCTGATGAATATAGACACTAAAATCCTCAACAAAATATTGTCAAACCCCATCCAGCAATACATTCAAAAGATCATCCACCATGATCAAGTGGGATTCATCCCAGGGATGCAAGGATGGTACAATATTCACAAATCAATAAACGTAATACATCACATAAACAGAACGAAAGACAAAAATCACATGATCATATCAATAGAAATGGGAAATAACACTTGATAAGGTACAGCACTCATTTATGATAAAAACATTCAACGAAGTGGGAGTAAAGGAGGCATACCTCAACATAATAAAGGCCATATATGAAAAACCTACAGCCAACATTATACTCAACAGGCAAAAAGTAAAAGCTACCCGACTAAGGTCAGGACCAAGACAAGGGTGTCTGCTTTTACCACTTCTATTCAACACAGCATTAGAATTCCTAGCCATAGCAGTCAGACAAGAAAAAGAAATAAAAGGCAACCAAATTGGAAAGGAGGAAATAAAACTGTCACTGTTTGCAGATGACATGATAGTGTACATAGAAAACCCTACAGACTCCACGAAAAAACTACTCGACCTAAAAAGTGAATTTGGTAAAACAATGGGATACAAAGTCAATATTCAGAAATCACAGGCATTTTTGTATGCCAACAATGAAATACCAGAATCAGAAATCAGGAAAAAAATCCCATTTGCTATAGCAACAAGAAAAATAAAATACCTACTAATAAACCTATCCAAGGAGGTAAAAAGACCTGTACTCAGAAAACTACACAACACTGAAGAAAGAAATTAAGGAAAACACAAATAAATGGAAGCATATACTGTGTTCATAGATTGGAAGAATTGTCATCAAAATGTCCATACTACCCAAAGCAATTTATAAATTCAATGCAATCCCTATTAAATTAGCAATGACCTGTTGCACAGATATAGAACAAACATTTCGAAAATTTATATGGAGCCATAAAAAAACCCAAATAGCTGCAGCAATTTTGAGAAAAAAGAACTAAGTAGGAGGGATCACAATATCTGACATCAAACTATATTATAAGGCCACTGTAATCAAAGCAGTCTGGTACTGGCATAAGAACAGACACATAGATCAATGAAACAGAATAGAGAGGCCAGAAATAAACCCATGTAGCTATGGTCAATTAATATTCAACAAAGGGGGCAGAAGCATAAAATGGAGTAAAAATAGCCTCTTCAACAAATGTTGAGAGATCTAGATGGCTACATAAAAAAAAAAAAAAAATGGAACTCGACCATCAACTTACAACATACACAAAAATAAACTCAAGATAGATACAAGTCTTAATACAAATTGCAACACCATAAAAGTCCTAGAGGGGAACATAGGCAACAAAATTTCAGATATCCCATGCAGCAATGTTGTCACTGATATGTCCCCCAGAGCAAGATACATAAGGAAAGAATAAACAAATGGGACTTCATCAAAATAAGAAGCTTCTGCAAGGCTAAAGAAAACATCAGCAAATTGAAAAGGGAACCAACCACATGGGAAAACATATTTGTCAATGATACCTCGGACAAGGATTTGATCTCCAAAATATATAAAGAACTCACATGACTCCACTCCAGGAAGACAAACAATCCAGTTAAGAAATGGGCAAAGGACCTGAACAGACACTTCTCCAAGGAGGACATACACAGGGCCCAGAGACAGATGAAAGGATGCTCAGCATCACTAGCCATAAGAGAGATGCAAATTAAAACCACAATGAGATACCACTTCACACCAGCCAGAATGACCATCATAAACAAATCAACAAACAACCAGTGCTGGCAAGGATGTGGAGAAAAGGGAACCCTAGTGCACTGTTGGTGGGAATGCAGACTGGTGTAGCCACTGTGGAAAACAGTTTGGAATTTCCTCAAAAAACTAAAAATGGATCTGCCTTTTGACCCAGCAATTCCACTACTGGGGTTATACCCTAAGAATCCCAAAACACCAATTCCAAAGAACCTATGCACCCCAATATTCATAGTAGCACAATTTACAATAACCAAGTGCTGGAAGCAACCTAAGTGCTCAACAGTCAATGAGTAAATTAAAAAACTGTGATACATTTACACAACGGAATACTACACAACAGAAAGAGAGAGGTGCATGACAGTCTGCATGGAACTGGAGAACCTTATGCTAAGTGAAATAAGCCAGGTGGTGAAAGACAGATACCATATGATCTCACCTGTAAGTGGAACCTAATCAACAAAACAAACAAACAAGCAAAATATAACCTGCAACATAGAAATAAAGAACAAATTGATAGTAACCAGAGGGGAAGGAGGAGGGGACTAATGGGGAGGAAAAGGGGAAGGGTCATCAGGCAACATGTATAAAGCACCCACGGACAAAGCCAAAGGGGGAAAAGGATTGAGTGTGGGAGGTGGGGGTGGGTGGGGCTGGAGAAAGTGGTGGTGGGGAAATGGAGGCAACTGTACTTGAACAACAATAAAAAAAAAAAGAAATGAGCTATCAAGCTATGAAAAGGCATGGAGGAAACTTAATATTATGAAGTTAAAGAAGCGAATATGAAATACCTACATACTATATGATTTCAACATTACGACATTCTGGAAAAAACAAAGCTTTGGAGACAGGAAAAAAATTAGTGGTGGCCAGGGTTAAGGAAAAGGGAGTTAAATAGACATAGCCCAGAGGATTTAACAGACATTGAAACTAGTGTATATAATACTAAAATGGTTGATACATGTCATTATACATTTTTCAAAACCCATAGAAAGTACAGTGCCAAGAGTGAACCTTATTGTAAAGTATGAACTTTGGATGATAATGATGTGTCAACATAGGTTCGTTGATTTTAACAAGCTTATCACTTGAGATTTTGATGGTAGGGAAGGTGGTTTATGTGTAGAGACATGGGTTATGTAAAAACTCTACTTTCCATTCAAAAAATATAATAGAAAGTGAAAGAGTGTAAATACTTTTACTGAGTTAAAATTATTTCTTTCTAAAAAATTAATACTTCAGTTATATTGTTACATAAGGTGATGAATAGATATAGCATGTAGATTGTTTTGTGGGGATTTAAAATATTCATATTTGAAATGCTTAAAGTTACATAATGAATATATATAAAGGGAATATATATAAGAACTAATATATATGCATATTTATACACACACACACTTTGTACATTGATGTAAGCTACTTTTGATAGCTAGTGAAAGAAAATACAACTTAAACTGATCTGAATGATTAAGCATTTTAGTTGCCCATATAACTGGCAGGAAAACTGTAAGCCAGGCTTTAGATTTGGCTTTGTCAATAATTTTTATTATTTCATTTTCTTGAAGTTACCTTGACATTACTCAATCCCTTCCTCTTTCTTTGGCCTGGTAGCAAGACAGCTGTAGAAGTTTTGGGTTCCACAACAGCATATACCAATTTTCAGAGGATATGAAAGAGCTCTTGTGTTCCAGCACTGCGAGAAACCTTTTTATCCACTCCTCTGCCCAGATTACTCACTTAAGTCACTTACCCACTTTTGTCCAGTTTCCAAGAGGTAATACACGCTAATTGGCTTATGCCAATCAGGCTTTCACACCAATGAGATTTGTGGGGTCATGTTCCTCTGAGGCACATGGAATGAGTAGTGAATGTTTGCCCTAAATCAACAGGGAAAGGGGAATTGATACTTTCAGAACCTCTACGATTCACACTTTAATTGTATACTGCTATATATTTTACTAGATTGGTAATATTTAAGATTTTGATGAACAAGTACCTATAATAACTTAAATGATAAAATTATATTTTACATGCTACTCTGTCTTATGACTATGGTGAATTTCTGATTACATCTTATTTTATTACTATTCCATATCTTTAAAAATGAAAATTTACCGAATTGAAAGAGGAAATATTTAATTAGAAATAAAATGAATTCTAAATCTTTCATGAGTGTACTCTGTGCAGGGAATTCTTGATGATTTCCCGTATTATGAGAGATAATGTCAAGTCCAATTATTTCAAGTCAGACTAAATCTTTCTACATTAAAAGTGCTGAGATAAAAGCTCTTCAATTATGGGTATTTTACCTGGAGCATAGGCCTCAGTCTTTGAAATATTTTAAGTGAAGTTCATTTTTTATTATGCATTAAAGTTCTACAAAGTTTCTCACGTGGGGTTTCTAATTTGGTTTGTCTTTACAAGGTTGGCAAGTTTTTAAACATTTGTGTCAGTTGTTCCTCTATGTGTTCTCAAATACTTTCTTCTTCTTTTTTATTTTATATCACATTGAGGCTGACTCTAGGAGAAATATTTCTCCCAGATTTTTGTGACAGCTGGTTTCAACTGTAGTCTGTCTTTGGGAGCTATTATCAGTAGGAGGGGGAGAAAAGGGTATCTCTTACTTTCTTTGCCAATGGGGCATTTTCAGCAGCAGTGCTTCTCTGTGCTTCTAGGTCTTACGAGAATTGATTACAATTTCCTCCAAGACGCCCTAGTTTCTGGACTTCAGTAATCACACCTCTTCCCTTCATCCCTTCAGCCAAAGCAGCTTTTGAGATTGCTAATCTCTGAGTTGCCTCATTATCTCCTGCTTGTTTTTTCAGCAATTCCATCACCTGTATAATCATGCCCTTTATTATATCGCTGCCTTATATAGTCTGAATGGTTTTTGTTTCCAAAGTGCAACATAAGCGGTACATAATCAAACACAGTTTTATTTAATTTACCTATACTTAACCTTTTGTTATATGTTTTCTGCTTCCATGCTCTTATACTTGAAATTGTTCCGGCAACATCATTAGTGGCATATATGATGTAAAATTCAGGCCCTTGCTGGGTTTCTCAGTTGGTTAGAGTACTGTCCCAATATGCCAAGGTTGTGAGTAGACCTCTCTCTCTCTTTCCTCCAATCTCTAAAACAATAAATAAAAAAAATAAATATTGCTAAATCCAATGAGTATATTTCAGCTCACTGGATACTTTTGCTTTTTTGCTTTGTTTGACTGATGACTACTCACTTTCCTAAACTATTTCCTTTATTTTTATAATGGCAATCTTTATAACTTCTACCACCCTGATCACCTTGTTTAATATCTTTCATGTCCTTCTACTACTTTGCTCATTCTTAAACAATGTTGTTCCTGTTCATCTCATTTTTATGCTGTACTGGGATGAGCTTTTCTAATCTTAAGATTTAAAGTACTATTTAAATGCAGGTGGTTCTCAAATCTATTTCTTCATTACTAAACGTATTATTGCATTTCCAAAGCATATTACCTAACATTTTCTGGATAATTTCCAAAATTGAACCTATTACCTTCTCCTTTCTGGACACACAGCACACACACATATCACAAACAAACTACTATAACCCTGCTCCTTTTCATTGCTTATTTTATAGATGTCACCAAAATCTAACTAAACATCAAAGACAATAATGTGGGATCTATTATTTTCCACTGTGTCTGCAATGAACCTTGCCTCATGCTATTGATGCCCATGTGTAGTCATCTCTCATCTATGTAACCAATAAAATATTGCATAAAGGACTGTGTTTGACTTCAAAGCTAGGTTTTTGGCTTATATCTCTTCCTTTTTCCTGGTTATAGGGTAGCTGCCATTTCATGAGGACACTCAGGTAACGCTATGGGGATGTTCATTGGCAAGGAGGTTGGTCTTCTGTCAGAGCCAGCAAGAAACAAAAATCCTGTTTACATTTTGTTCATTTTTACAAACATTTTTCTACATGTGTTATGGGTACATTTGTAAGAGTTCCTCCAGGAGAAAAATTATTAACCTTTAGATTATTGGCAGAATACTAAAATGTCTCCCCAAGATTCTCATGCCGTGGTATACATGTACCTTCTCCTGATTACTCAATATAACATTAATCTAGGTAGAGCTGTGAAGAGATTTTTCAGATATCAAATAACCCCCAAATCATTTAACTAAATGTTCTCCTAAAAATCAGTCAATTGAGCATGGTATAATGAACTGACTATGGTCCTTGCAAATTGTACCCCAGGGGTAATTTTAAATTTTCTGCCTCCTCATCTTTTTTGTATCAGCCATGTCATATTGGTATATTAGCCTTTAATCTCTCTATAATAGAAAAGGTATTTTGTTTTTCTGATTAATTATGACTGATAACATTTTCTTGCTTTGTTTATCTTTGTTTTCTAAATTTTCATATAGTATCTCATTCTTGCTCTAGAAATGATGTGGTTCTGTGCATTTCCATTACTACAGAAAAAAATAATTTTCTATTTCCTTTATCTTTCTCTTGTATATCATATGCCATCTACTTTAAAATCAATCGCATGCAAACAAAAACAGTGCATCTTGTAGAGCTACAGAAATAAAATGATTTTGAGAAGAATCCACTAGATATCATTCCTGTTGTTATTGAAATGACATACTGCCTAATGTCATGGGACATAACAATTTTCTTCACTGTATACCCTTACATGTAACCATAAGAATATTGGAAACTGAGAAAACCAGATCCATCTTGCAGGGATGTATTATGTTTAAAGTACACCTGATTCTTTATTTTTAAAGAAAAAACATGCAAAATCCTTCTATAAAACAATTTCTTTCTTCAAGTTCTTCCTCCTCCTTCTCTTTCTTCTCCTTCTTTATCTCTTTTTCTTACCTTCACTTTCCCTTTCTTCTTGCATGTCCCACCTCAATTACACAAATGCAAAGAAAGGAGGCACCTGTAACCTTAGGATATGTATATGTCTGCAGTAGAGCCTAGCTCCCGTCAACACCCCTTGGTTACAGATTTTGTTCACTGGGCAGAGATGGATAACTGTGTCCAAGAGCCAGTGAGCCACATGGGAGGAAAGGATTGAAACTCTTGCAACATCCATTTGGAGGTCAAACTTTGTTGGAAACTCAATGATATCTTTTGATGAATCTAGATAAGATGGGCTGGCAGGCAAGACCACCAAGCACAAGGTCATATGTGCCATGCAAAAAGGGGTAAAAGAGTTGAAGATCCAGGCTCTACATTAGGGGAAGGGCTGTTTAACGCAAGAAACAAAAATTAGGCTTCTGCTCACATAAACATTTGAGGACTTGAGTGTTTGATTTGATTTCAAGTTCAAGAAGCAAGTTCACACCTGCTCCATAAACTTTAAATAAAATAGTACATGTAGACTACCTCTATAGTCTCTGGCAGAACATGGTTACTTAGTAAGTGTTAGTTATTTATCCTGCAATTCCTCCTCCACCTACTGCAGAGGGGAAAAATAACATCTGTGTTATTTTTTGGTTGGTTGGAATTTGCATATTTCTTTTGGGCTTCTATCCACTGCAAAGCACAAACTCCCAACTGATTCGATTCCATCTCTAAAAAGTCCCCTTATCATTATAATTACAACTATTCTATAAAACTTCTATTATTCAAGTAACTTTTTATTTTAGAGATATTTTATGTCCTCACAACATACAAAATGACTTCCTGAGGTTGATCAGCATTTATTCATCCAAATATTTTGTGTCTTCCAATGCCCCTGAAGTAAAGTTATTCTTAATTATATCAATTCTAAAATTTTGGGATTATATCCCATTATAGATGTACTTTATTGAATTTAAATTATCTACTTATCCAAATATATTAAGATTTCTAAATTCTTGTAACAGTACTAAATATTAACACTGTGGGAAATACTTCATTTTCTGAGATGTTTATTAACAGATTCAATCTGTGTGTGCATCACAGAAGTGTACTTAATCAAGCCAAACTATTTTTATCCAAATAAATGGAGAAAATAATTAGGCTGACTCTTCTGCTCAGTTGTTCTCTACTCTTTTTAAAAAATATTCATGTTGATCTCCACCTTATATATGATGCCAATATTATCCATGAAAAATTAGTGCTATTTTTGAAAAGACAGATAAGCTTAATTTTGCATTTTCTTAAAAGTAGACTACCTTTTAAGGATTCGTGCTTTATTTCAAATAGCATGGTTTACTACTGTGAGTAGCAATATGACCTATAATTCACAATTCCTTGCCTAATCCCCCAAAACTTGAATCCTTGATTTTATTTAAACTCATCACATTTTTCACAATTCCTGTCCCCGCCCCCAAAATCACCAATATTTTTTTGTTTTTTAAATAAAAATATATGTTTAAGGTGTAAAACATGATGTTTTGATATACATATATATTGTGAAATGATTATTATGGTCAAGTTAGTTGCCATATTCAACATTCTTGTTTTCATTTAAAAGCATCACATTTTTCAAAATAGCATTCCTCAACTTGCCAAGACCTCCCTTTGGTTTAAGTTATGGGTATTTTCTTCTCTCACATTTTGTTCTGGAAATAAAGAAACAATTAATTTTAAATGTAAACAATTTATAAATATTTTATCAAGAATTAAAAGTCTTTTTAAATTTTTAAAAAATTTATTGTTCATGTTATTACAGTTGTTCCAATTTTTTCTCCCTTTTCCTACCTCCACCTATCCCCACCATCTTCCCTCCCTTAGTCAATCTGGATACTGTTGTCCATGTCCATGGTTCATGCATAAATTTCTTTGGTAAAAAGGTCTTTTGAATAGATTTATAGCATGTTTTATTAAAAAAACACTTGCAACCAAAAGGCATTTGGTAAATGTTAAAGTGAATGATATTCTCCTTATTATCATATGTAGATCTACATCAAGAATGAGCCTCAACAAACCATAAAGTTATCTTGGTACACTCAGTGGGAATAAATACAATGAAATGTGCACTTAGTTAGTAAACACATGATGATTTGTTTAAAAAAAAACAACTTCAAATGTTATATTAAAAACTTAACATAGAGGTACATATATACAATGAAATATTACTTGGCCATAAAAGGGGAGGAATCTTACCATTTGTGACAGCATGGATGGAACTAGAGGGTATCATGCTAAGTGAAATAAGTCAGTCAGAGAAAGACAAATACCATATGATTTCACCTGTATAAGGAATTTAAAGGACAAAATAAATGAACATACAAAATACAAACAGTTTCATAGATACAGAGAAGAGACTGATGGTTGCCAGAGAGGAGGGGTTTGAGGGCTGGACAAAAAGGTGAAGGGATTGAGAACAGATTGGTAGTTACAAAATAGTCATGAGGACATAAAGTACAACATAAGGAACATAGTCAATAATACTGTAATAAGTGTATGGTACCAGGTGGGTACTGAAAATATCAGGGGGAACACTTTGCAAAGTCATGATTGTTCAACCACTATGCTGTACATCTGAAACTAATACAGAATAATACTGAATGTAATATTCGATTGAAAAAAATTAAAAATAAAAAAGATTCCTGGAACCTGTGAATGTGAGCTCATTTGGAAAAAGTCTGCAGATGTAATGATGTTAAGGATCTCAAGATATAATCATCCTGGATTTAGGGTGGGTCCTCTGTCCAAAGGCAGGTGTCATAAGAGAAAAGTCAGAGGGAGAATTGTGACACAGACATATAGACAGGAAGACCATGGGAAGATGGAGGTAGAGGCAGAAATTTAACAAGCCAAGGAACACCAACAATTGCTGGGTAGCTACCAGAAGGTAGGAGTAAGGCCCAAAATAGAGTCTCCCTCAAAGCTTCCCAAAGGAACCAACTCTTCTGACAGCTTGATTTCAGACTTCTGGCCCCATAACTGTGAGAGGATAAATTTCTTTTGTCATTAAGTCCCCCAGTTTGTATTACATTTGCCCTGGGAAAGTACTGTGCAACCCTATTTTTGAAGTGGGGGAAAGATCTGAACAAATATCTCACAATAGAAGATATACAGATAGCAAACAGACATATGAAAGGATGCACAACATAATTTTACATTAAGGAAGTGCAAGTTAAAACAGCAATTAATTACCAGTATACTTATTAAAAAAGGCTAAAATATCATTTTCTAGCAAGGATGCAACTGGATCTCTCACACATTGATTTTGAAAATACAAAATAGTGCAGCCATTTAGAAAGAGTTTGGCAGTTTCTTGAAAAACTAAACATAATCTTATCATCTGATCCAGAAACTGTACTCCTAGATATTTATTCAACTGATTTGAAAACTTATATCAACACAAATAACTGCACACAAATGCTTATAGCAGAATTATTTGTAATCACCCAAAACTAGGATGCCTTTAACAGGTGAGGGTACAGTGAAGGGTCACCTGCATTTAATAGTAGTGCCCAATTCTCCCGAGGCTGACATCAGGAGTAGGGCTCTGTGTGGGACAGTCTGTTCTGGGGTTGGCAGTTGCCCCAGAGTTTCCTCCGGCTCCTCATCTTTTTTTCTGTTAGGGCCTGGGATCCTTCTCTCTACTGGCTTGTGGTTGATTGGTATAATGACATCACATATCATTGAAAGCTAATAGAATTTACTACAGATTATGTGAAAACATTGATAGAAGTTGATACAGAATATAAAAAAAATTAATTCAACCAAGTTAGATTTACTGCAATAATAAAGAACTTTGAACACCACACATCACTGTCAACTCCAGTCAATTTAACAAGGAACTGCACTATCTGCATGAATCTCTCCACCCATTTTGTAAAATGTTTCCTTACCTGGGGCCAGCACTCTAGCTCAGAGAGTATCTGGTGGCAACACAGACCACAAGACATCTGCGCTAGGACTGCAAAGAAATCAGGAACTAAAGGAGGCAGTTTAAGGTGGGGATAGCATCTAAATCATTTTTTTAAATGACATAGTCCCAACTTCAGTGCTGGAATCCATACACAGGAGAATAAATAGCCTTCTCCATCAGGCATCAAGACAGCTCTCAAGACCTGCTACACTGGCAAGAATGCATGGAACTCCCAGAGTAGTGAAGAGATGTAGCTCTCCCCAATTCCATCAATAACATCACTTGGTGGGTGACATAGGGAAACCAGCTCTCATTTGCTTAATATTAAACAGGGGGGGTTCTAAGGTAGGAAGAGGCATCAGACATACCACTGGTCCTTTCATCCAATACATCTGCCCAATCAGATTGCTCTGCAACTTTAGGCTGATGATAATGATTCATAGATTCTCCAAGCCTTTTCCTGGATGGTATCCAGGACCCTCCAAGATTCCACAGGTTCTGTTCTTTTGTTCCCTTTTCCAGTATATGCTGAGCTTTAAATTCAGAACCCTGACTGCCAGCCTTCCCTGAGTTATCAGAACTTGGTTTAGTATGTGGTCCCTCTCACAGACTCTGGAAATTTCTTCACTCCCCAGGTCTCCTGATATTTCTCACTAACCGAGGGTGTCCTATCCTGACAATTCCCTGGGAACTAGTCATTCTGACCAAACCCTGCCTCTTAATGCAAATGGAATAATTCATATTGACATTGAATTTTCATCTAATATATACAACATTTTAATATTATGATTACTTCTATTATCTAATATTAATAATATTTAATTACATTTAATATTTAATATCATGATTATTTCTAACAAGGACTGAATTTTTGAGGACAAAGAATTAGATTAGTGATTTATAAGTATTTTTAGAATTTCTTAGTGTCAAAATCATATGAACAATTTCTGTTGTAATTAGTTTATCTAAGTAAGACTAACAACAGAAAGAAAAGCTGTGTGTTATTCAGACAAGTAACTGCTAGTGATTGTAATGGAAGAAGCATGAAACCTGAATGACCAAACACTATGAAAGTTCTTTTCATGCATATTAAATCTCACATAGGTAGGCGGGGTCTCTGCTGTCAGGTGGCCCAGGGATGAAGGCTGCTCCCGTCATGTGACTCCACATCTCAACACAGGATCTCAACCTTTGCTACTGAATTGAACAGAAAGCAAAACTGGCATTTTAACGCCTTAGTGCCTTGATCTGGAAAATATAAACTTCACTTCTGTTCATATTTCAGTGGCAAAGGTTGTCACAAAAACCTGTTTAATGCAAGTGGACTGGACAATATAGTATCCCCACGTGCCCAGGAAGGAGAGCAAGACACAGCTTGGATGGACACTTGTAGTCTCCCTATCAGCAGTCACAGAGCGGGTGCTTAGTAAAGTGCAGCACTTACAATCTGTATACAAAAATCCTCTGCATTCTTGGAGAAGTTTCTGAGGCTCAAACTGCTTTGCAATACTCCAAATTTGTCTAGCGTCAACTATGTGACCAGCGTTTTCAAGTATAGGATCACACCTATTTCTCTAAGGACACTGGAAGTCTCAGCATGGAGGTGTCACCCTTCTTCACTCTATAGCACCCTTCTGCCCAGAGCTTTTCAATGACCTCTCAAGTCCTAATACACTGAGAATTCTCTTCTTCCTCTCTGCAAGGTCAAAATCACAACTTGTGAGTCTCTGCTGCCTACCACCTGAAGAACCTGCCTGACCACTTGTACAGGTACCTTTAGACACGCTGAAAGGTCTGAATTTTCCCATGGGATAGATACAAGCTAGAGTCAGGAGAATGATGATAAGTTACTACTATTATTTTTTTTATCAAAACTGTCATGTCTGCCAGGGAGACATTTTCTAACTTAGTGGTAGGCAGAATAAATGCTCCATGAAGATGCCCATACATTTTCCGTGAAACCTGTGAATATATTATGTTACATGGCCAAAGGCACTTTGTAAATATGTAAGAGTATGAAACTGACTTTACAGTAGACACTGAATTATCTGGGTGGGTCCAATGTAATTGCATGAACCCTTACAAACAGAGAACTTTCTCCAGATGGAGGCAGAAAAGAGGTGAGGCAGAGGGTAAAGTTACAGAGATTCCATGTGTGGGAAGGCTTCAACATTTAATTGCTGGTCAAAATATATGGGCCTGATGCAAAGACTGGAGAGACACCAGGAGAAATGATGTCAGCTGCAGGTGACAGTCAGTAAGGAAACAGGGTGTCAGTCCTTTTACTGCAAAGGACTGGATTCTGCCACCAACCTGAATGATCTGGGAAGGAGAGTCCTCCAAGAAATCATGACCAGAGGCACGCCAGGTGAAAGCTAGACTTAGGCCTGTGAAAATCCAAGCACAGAATCTAGCAGAGCCATTGCAGCCTTTATCCCTACAGAAATGTAGATAATAACACCTTCTGAGAGGATATGTGCTATTATAAACCACTAAATTTGTGGTAATTTGTTAGAGAAGCCATAGAAAAGTATTATAAGTTTCCGAGAAACCTACAGGGTCTGTGAGAATCCAACCTCTGCCGATGTTTGCTGCACAGTGGATTCCTCTGGCCTTCCCCATCTACCACTTAGGAGCGGGGCTTTGGTTCTTGGCCACTTACTTAAGCCCACTCATCAGGGTATGTATTTAGTGCCCTTCTCAATCAATTGAGACACTCCATTAGAGTTGTGCTGCAGGGAATACAGTCAATAATATTGTAATAAGTATGTATTGTGCCAGGTGAGCATTGGAAAGATCAGAGAGAGCATTTTGGAAAGTATATGGTTGTCTAACCACTGTGCTGTACACCTGAAACTAATACAAAGTAATATTGAATATAAACTATAAGAAATAAAAGTGAAAAAACATTTTTTAAAAAGTTCTACAGCAATTATCATGGGTGTTTTAAAATGTGCTCTCTAGTTCAGGGTTATAAACCAAGGCCCTGCAGGTTTCCTGCCAAATCAGTCCGCCTATCAGCAGATTTGGCAAAAACAAACTTAAGAGTTTAAGAGTGGAGGCAGCCGGGGGGAGGGGGGGAGGAGGTGTCTGAAGTTCACTGTCCAAGTGAGTCTGTGTGGAAGGGGCTGCTGCTATCAGAGGGGCCCACAGTGAAGGCCGGGACCTGCAGGGAGCTGGGGTGCTCTAGGTCTAGGAGTGCAGGGGTCATACGGGTTGTGCGTTCCACGGGGAGCAGGTGTGGCCTGCAGAGGAGGAGGCAGAGAAGAGCTGACTGGCAGGACTGGTTCCAGTGCACACAGGAGGTACCCTGGGGAGGACCCAGGGGAAGGGCGCCGTGATGCAGTAAAGGGTTGGGACTGGACACTTGGGCTGGGCCCAGGGCAGAGCAACTCTCAGGGAGCCCTGGGGTGGGGGCAGGAGGACCACAGGTAAATGAAGGCCCAGATGGTCCCAAATTGTGTTTGATTCTCATTTTGCCTTCCTTCTTTAGGCCTACTCTGTGCACTTTAGCCACAGGTTTTTTCTTCTTACCGCCTCAGAAGCAGGAAATAGCATGAAGAGAGATGAATTAATGGACACAAGGTTGGCCTTAGGTAGGGAGGAGTGGAGCAGTGTGGGTTCTAGAAGTACCAGACCTTGTCTTTGTTGCCAGGGTTGTCTCTGAGGAGCTGCTTGAACTCATGAAAATTTCAGAGCTATGTGTGCCTTAGGTTCTTCATCTGAAATGGGCTTGATGCAGTCATCTTGCTCCTTGGTTCCTGTGTACTTTGTGAAGTTAGACTGCTGGAATGTAAATAATTTATATGAGGCACTTGGTCCAGTGACTACTGTGTATTCAGTCTTTGATAATTAGCAATTATTACTATTCCAATTCTGACCTCAAAGATTACCCATTTCACATCTTGGAATTTTTAAATTCATTTTTTTCCTTTAGATGTCAGAAAAGACAAACATCACTGTAAGATGTACCACACCAACTCAGTGATAATGCTTCTTACCAAGAATATTAAGTACCTTGCTAAGGAAAATTTTGAGGATTGTTTATAAGCAAATGGGAGAAACTTCTGAATGGATGCATACAAGGATCCTGTAAAAGGAATCAAGGACTAACTGGTTTACTCTCATCAAACCACCCGTCTCTCACATTCAGTTTGCCAGTTTATACTCAAACAACCTAAATACCCTATAAACCATGACCTCTGTCTTTTCCAGCCCAAGGTAAAGCGTGCCAGCACAATGGCTTTTGAGCGTTACACGTTAAGGCATTATCACCCTTACTTCTAAAAGATTCCATGGTGATAATGTACACAAAATACCTACTTTGCAGACTATGTTCACCTGCCCTAGGACAAAGGAATAGGGTACATCCCATTCCTGCCTCAGATGGAAGTTTCTCACTGGTTAATTTATGATCTTAAAGTAACTGCTCAAATCAGTTTTACAGGTTTTAGTGTCTCAACTCTGGACAAAACTTCTGAGGGTCTGGCCACTGCCAACTACACTCACAGCCTCCCCATCCGACCCACCACCATCTTAACATAAAATTGACTCACACCAAAAAATCTGCAGATTCACAAGGCCCTGCACCCCCTTGCCTCAGGACATTTACACTTGACTGCTCACATTGAGATCCTCCATGACCCCTCTCCTTTGGACTTGTCCTTAGGTCTTAGGGTATATCTCACCATCTTCTGGGCTTGTGAGCTGCTCCTAGGCTAGAACATTGTAGGGGCACAGTGGTTCTTTTTGATCCTGACATTCCCAAAAGTAGCACGGGGCCTCCCAAAGTGCATTGGCTCAAGGACTGTTTGGGAAATAAGTGAGAGAGTGTGCAACAGATCTACGCTATTATGATGCAACTAATTCTACATTTTTGAATAACCTAAGCACACCCAAGAATACATCTCTTAATTTTACAGAACTGAAAGTAACAAGAGAATGTAAATATTTATCATCTACTACTTTACTTTTGTAACCTTGATCACAAATATTTTATTAGAGTTCTTTCACATTTCCTAGGAAATGGCTAAGCAATACACTACTATTATTTTGTTCCAAATAACTAAATAGAGAAAATTTCCCCATTTGTTCTAGAAAATAGCAATTCTTTTTGCAGTTTTAAAATGTAATTTTATTAGGCTAATCGTTAGATGCATGAGCTACTGAGAAAATTCTAAATCATAGTATCTTTTCCCAAATGAGAAATGGATTTAATGAACTTAATAATTTTTTCATTTTGTTAAATTTATCTTTAATTATAGTCAACATACCAAAATAATAAAACTCATACTTTTAAACCTCATAAACATCAATACATGTGTGACTTATATATCAGTCATTAACTCAGATTCTGAAGTTAGTTAAACTTCATATTAAAAGGAACAACATTTACACAAATATCCAAGTTACTACATAGAACAAAAGCACAGACATGTTATAAACTCTTATCTCTGACCGCACCCCAACCTTCCATTAATGTGAACATTAGGTGTTCTCCTCAAACATATAGTAAATAATACTCCTCAGCATTCACTTGGGGCAGAAGAAGCTGTTGGTCATGGTCTTGGAACGTGCCTTGGACAAGGAAGAAATATGAGCCCTGGCTACAACTCTGGCTAGGGTTCTCTCTTCCTCATCTCTCAAAACTTCTTCGTAATAACGTGGCAACTCACTGGGAATGGTATCATGAATCTTGGCCAAAAACTCCAGGACTTTCATCTCGCTGGTTTCAGCATGGGCTCTTGGGCCCCACAGGCACTCGTAATGTGGAGGATCACTGTTGGGTACCCTGCGGTACTCCAGGTAATTTTCTTTCACGAAATCTTCAGTGATGAGCTTCTTGGGATCCCCAAAGATGAAGTGCTTCCTCCCAACATGCAACCCCATTAGATTCACCACTTTCCAGACTTCCTCTTCAGGGGTGCAGTTGCCTTCCGTGAAGATCACACCCAGGACAGTCATCAGCAGACCGGTCTTGGGCACACCTCTGTGTTCTCTTGAATCACAGCTGAGCTCCAGTTTGCCGATGAGGACATAGGTATTCCTGTTGGAATCCATTTCCTTGATGTCAAGGCCGAAGACCAGCTCCAAGTATTCAGAGGCTTTCCCTTGGATCTCATGGAAGTGATGCTTGTACACCTGGATACATTTCTCAGCATATCTATCTTGGTAATGAGCTTTTTCTTTTGATACTTGTGCAAGAGGTAGTGCACCAACACAATCACTGTTTCATCCAGAGGGCTTCTGCTTCTGTGCTGGGGCTCAGTGATATCCTTGGCATGTAAGACATTCGGCATTTCCTCCACTTGATTGTTGGCACCTTCATTAAATCTTGCATTTGAAGCTACTGCAGCAGTTGCAGTGGTGAAGCAGATTCCCCCAGGTACTTGAGGATTGCTGGGTGTCCCAACTGCAGGTGAACTCTGAGGATCATCATTGAAACCAGGAGATGAGGAAGAAGGTCCCTCTTCTTCCTCTGGTACAGTGACCCGAGCACCCACTGAATCCATGGACTGTTCTCGGAACTTGCGGCGTTTCTCACGGGCACGAAGCTTACTCTTCTGTCCCCGAGGCATGATGACTGTGGTCAGGTTTAGCAAGCAGAACTGTGGGAAAGGTGACCTGGAGAAAAGAAGATGAAATGGTGTGATATCTTTAGCAGGGAGATACCACCTGGGGCTTTATCGATAGCTATCTCTGCAGGTTGACTTGAGGACACTGCTCTAGGAACTCACGAAGCTCCACTCCTCTCCAGGATACCTTTCTCCTGAAGACTCTGTGAGAGTAACTAGAGTTTGCCCTAGGTTGCAGCTTTCCAGCCCTATCTGGCTCTTATTGGAGCTGACACAAGGTCTGATAAGTCCAGGCCCTGTAGAGCCTACCCCTGTTCTTGAGCAGGTGTTTCTTTCCATTCACATTCAGAGCCATTACCTGCACTTCTGGCAGGATTTGAGGTGTTCTCTCTATTGAATTGCTTTGATGTTGACCCCTTATTCCAGTGTCCTCACCTCCATGACATTCTGGGTGAGGAACTGAGGGGGAACCTCACCTAATCACACCTACCAGGGGCATACCCTGGGATGGCAGCAATGGTAGAGCTCTGTGGGACCCTCTCCATCCTGGGATAATTAGGGTTCTCACTCCTCACTCAGAGTCCTCACCTTGCCTTCTTGCACAGCCTTGGACTGTCCCCTCAGCTGACCTTAGACTTAATCTCCTTGGAGTAAGGTCCTCATATTCATGAAAGTCTGCAGAGGAGTTTGGGAAGGCCTCAGTTTTACCTATCTTCCCCATGCTCCCCTGGCCCCTAGGAATGGTATCAGAGGTAGGGCTCTGTGAAATACTTTTTGTTCTGTGATGAGTCATCCTCTCAATCCTGAGTTTGCTTCTGTGGCTCCTTCTCTTAACTGCCTGGTATCCTTCCTTCTGCAGACTTGAAGATTGTAGCAATCAGACCAAGGCTTTCTCCACCTGACATTCTGGAATGTGTGGGAGTGAAGGGAGTAGACTCAGAATAGCAGATCTCTCCAGGGTTTCCCACAGAGGAAAGATCTGACTCTGTGTACCTCTCTCAGTGCTCACTTTGACATCTAAGAGGGCCCAAGTCACCTCCTTCTAATTGGATCCTCGTCTCCCTATGACTGCAAAGGATAATGTGAGGGACATCTTACCCTGGCAGCTATGCTGTGGGGTCACTAGAACTTATGGTAGGAGGTGTGATCTCTGGGGCTCCCTTTGTCCTGAAAGAGAAATTCCTTCAGTCCTTTCTCAAGGTCCTGAACTAAACTCAAAGTCACCCTAGGACCCTTCCCTCTGCTAATCTGAATTGTCTAGCTTATAGCAAGGCTTTTACGCACCCATCTCCTCACACACATCTGTTACCACTAAAAGGTGAAATGTGCGGGCATGTGGACCTTACTGACATGTCAAGGGTCTCCCAGGGCTGATATCAAGGGTTGGACTCTGTAGGGTCTCCACTGTGCTGGGGACGTGGTTTACCCCAAAATGCAAAGAGGGGCATTCACTGACTCCTGGCAGTGCCTGATCTGAGGTAGACACCTTGGTGAAAATCCTCAACTCTTGGAGCTGCCAGCCAGGGAAGTCAGGTGTGCTACTTTCAGCCAACTACCCCTCCACTGCCAGGGTCTCCCAAAGCTGAAGGCAGGGGGTGGGCTCCATGGCGCTTCTACAGCTTATGGGGGATGGGAGAAACATGACCTGAGGCAGACACCTGGTCAAATATCCTCCTGACCTCCTGGTCAGAGAAGTCAGGTGCGCCATTTACAGCCACTCCCACCTGGAGTCTCCCAGGGTTGATGGAGGGCTCCGGCTCTGTGCCGTTTCCATTTCCTGTGCTATGAGGGAGGGGAGCTATGCCCACCAAACTCCCTTACGGTCCACTGACTCCCAACATGACCTGGAATTCACCCTGCTGTCTTGATAATGACCTCCTGGTCCAATGTCATTAATTGCCAGTTCCCTGAGGCACGATTCTGAGGTCATTGGATCAGACCCTCCCTGAGTGGAACATTTTAGGGTTGACCTCAGGGCAGAACTTGTGGGGCTGTCTCTTGGGATAAGAGGTTTCTCAAACTTAATCAGTATTCTTACTTTACCCACCGCAGAAACTGGATTCCTCTGTCCAGTGACTGGATGCATGCCATTTCACTTGTGGTCTCCCCTACGACAGACGCTTAAGGTGGAAGAAAGTGCGCCACACATCCCACTCCGGCTTCCCTGGAAAACACTGGGAGCGTAATGCTGTGGCTCCCCCTATCTTCTGGTGTGGGTTTATCCCTGCATGGGGACTCCCTGGGCTCATACGAGGGGCCAAATCTCTTTGTGCTATGGGGGAGGGGAAGAGTGCAACCTCAGACAGACTCCTAGACAAATATCCTCCTCACTTCTGGAGCTGCCAGCCAGGGAAGTCCGGTGTGTTACAGCCACCGGTGCCCGGAGTCTCCCAGGGTTAATGACGGGCTCAGCCTCCGTGAATTTTCTCTGCAATGTGGAGGGGGTGGAGTATCGTCTGAGCTTAACAAAATAAACTGTGGTATTTACATACCATGGGATACTATTCAAAAGTAAAAAGAATGAACTATTGATACAGACTATAACATGCATGAATCTCTAAATAATTATTTTAAGTGAAAGAAGTCAAACAAAATAGCACACACTGTATGATTCCCCTGTTTACATAGAATTCTAGGATATTAAAATAATGTGTAGTGACATTAGGAATGTCACTGAGTCCTTGCCTGGGAGGAATATGAAAGAGATTCAAAGGAACCTGAGGCAGCTTTTGGGGGTGATGGATATATTCATTATGTTGAATGCGGTGGTGGTTATATGAAAGTATACATACTACAAAATTTTTCAAATGTGTCCTTTAATATATGTAGTTTATTGTATATAATTTATAACTTAATAAAACTGTTTAAAATTCTAGAACAAGCCAATCTAATGTATAATTGAAAACGAAACTGTGGAAAAGAGTGATGTGGAGGTGCCCTGTGGGAATTGTCCTGGAAAGGCATGACTGATTTTTGTGAGATGGTAGAATAATACTATATTTTGATAGGGGATGAGTTACACATATGTATTCATTAGTACACTTATGTTTTGTGAATATGGTTTATGAATATCATATAATAATAATGAGAGTACAAATATTTAGAATAGAACAAACTGTAAAGAAGCATGAGTACATAATTTTCATTGATAATGCTTCATTATCTATTTTATTTAATCTATTGATAAAACAGAAGTCAAACATTACTTAATCTTTCTTAGCTTTGCATTTCACATGGTTATAATGGTATTGTAGATGTAGTCTTCAACTGATCTTTCTATCTCTTAGATGTTTTAGGGCTCAGCCTACTCTTTATCTAGAATTAATTTCTAATATTTATTAATCATAATTGACCCAATTCAAAATGTTGCATTAAGAAAAAGAACAAGGTAACAGTGCTTTGTAATTAAGGCTAAATGTTCTAGATGAGTAATTTTTGAAGCCAGAACTGTTTCTTTTTAAGTAGTTACTTTGACCATATACAGTGTTGCTAGCATGCATTTATTATTATCAAAATGGAAGCACATTACTGTATAATTTCCATTAAAGTATGGGAAATATTCAGCAAGTTATGTTAAACTAAAATTTATGCGACCTGAATGCACATTCCCCAAAGAAGGGAGTAGGAAAAACAAAAAGAGAGAGAGAGTGGGAACTAGTGTGTTAAAAAATTATATATTTCCTAGATCCTGTTTTAAGGGATAAACTTTTTGACTGTTCGCCTCATAGGTAGGTGGTACTTCGCTCAAAATAGGCTATTCTTCTTTAATTGTTCACCACATTGACTACTGTGCTTCACCTATGCATTTGACATGGTCATTCTCATGCAAATAACACTTTTATATTCACATTGATTTTTTTAAACCACAAACCAGCTATTAAGATAACATTATTTTGGTGGGTAAATCATGCAGCGCACATCCTTACCCCATCTCTACTATGTATTTCTATCATCCCTTAACTACATATTAAATCATGGATCCATCAGCCACAACTCAGTGCTTATGGTCACTACTTCATTGACATTACCTCATACACTAATATTCACTGTATCATTAATATCTGTCTCATCCTTTAAGTCTTAACCAATTATTCACACTATTTCCATATGTCTCTAGAGATTAAATCTGAGGATGAGTTGAGATTTTTGGCAACATAAAATTAGTTTTAAAGAACGATGCTTCCTTTATCATATAACTTAGATATAACAACCACCAACATTTTTGTTTTTTTTACTTCTCTGTATTTTTTAGCATACTGCCTAACAATTAGGAACAAATGCTAGCATTGCCTTCTTTGAGTTTCTGGTGCTGAAAACAGCAATAATAAAAGAGAAAGCACAGGCCTCAGACATCCCCAAGCTAATAATATTGTGGTGGTGAACATCCAATAGTCTGTCTCTCTCTCTCTCTCTTTAAATCTTCACTCAAGAATATGCTTTATTGATTTGAGAGTGAGAGGAAGGGAAAACATCAATGTGAGACACAGACATTGATCAGTTGCCTCCCATATGTTCCCTGACTGGGGATTGAAACCACAGCCTAGGTATGTACCATGACCAGGAATCGAACCCTCAATCATTTGGTGTATAGGGTGATGAACCCGGCTAGGGCCAAAAGTCTCTTTTTTCATGTTTACTTATATCTGGGTTTTTTGGGTCCTATCCTAAGCATGGATTCATGCTGATACTATGTATAAAGGGCATTTAGTGGTATTTATAACCTTCTCAGCTAGAAAAGTTTCATAAAGGATCAAAAATATACTCTTAATTCTAGTTTCCAAGTTTCCCATAATGACATTAAATGTAGATGTATAAAAATGATTGACTAAACCTGTACCAGTTCTTCAGGTTATTCCTTCTTCTTTGATGATAAAAATAACTTTGTGATGTTGTCCAGAACTCTAACGCCACCAGCACCATTATTCTGGTCAACATCAGGACCAGCAAGTTAATCCTGATGCTGATGAATTCCAGGGATGTAAAACTGCATGTCCACCCTCCTACACAGGAGTGCATGTTTTAAATTGTGCAGCAGCTAAAATTCAAAAAGAAAAAAAGACTTAAGGAAGGGGATAGGACAAGAGCATGTGACAGAAAATCATGATAATTTTCAATAGTTAAATACTTTTGCTTTCCCCATATTCTTGTATATGATCCCATGCAAACATTGTGTATAACTACTTTAGATAATTATATAAGATACTCAGTGCAAATTATGAACAGAATGATTTATTTCCTACATTTGTAAATTTTTCATGCTGCTTAGACACAGAAGAAATCGACATAAGTAATCAACAAAGTTGGTTATAGTGATGCAGTTTAATATTCACATATATCCCTCAAATATATGTGAACAGAGTATACACAAATTTATATATAACATAATTATATGAATAATATTGAAATATATAACTTTGCTTATATATAAATTATAAAATTATATATTATATTTATAAATTGCATATGCAAATTATACTTATAAATTATATAATATATTATATATCTATATAAATTATAAATATATAATTTTAAAACAATTGATATAAATATATTATTTATATTATTTATAAAATATAATATATACACATGCGAGGGGTACCCAAAATTTCGTGTATTTATTTTAACATGTTTAAATTTCAGTCACCTTCAAAGTACTCTCCATTTGATGCAATACACTTATCAAGATTTTTTCCCACTGTTCAATACAGCTTTTGATCTCGTTGATTTGAATGCCTTTTAGTGCTTCTGCCATTTTTTGTTTCACCTCTTCCACATCAGCAAAATGTTTCTCTTTGAGGACTCTTTTCATCCGGGGGCCAAAAAAAAGTCACTTGGGGCAAGATCAGGTGTATAGGAAGGGTGGGGCACAGGGATCATGCCGTTTTTGGTGAAAAATTTCTGAACCCTCAGTGTGGTGCGGGCAGGTGCACTCGTAAATCACCCATCATGAAATGGTCAAACGTGTTGAAAGAGTCTTCAAAAAAATTCACTGAAGCTGAATGCAGCCTCTCACAACAATGCCAGATGGTCCACTGATACAGCTGGGTTCCTAGAACACTCGCCTAGCAGGGGAAGCCTGTACTACAAGGGGCCCGCCCTCTACAAGATATTCCATTTTTTGGATCCCCCTTTTATATACTATTCTTACGGTTCTGCCAAAACTTAAAGCAAAATAATTAACATAAACCAGTAAAAATAATATATATGTAACAATATAGAGTTTACTTTTATCACCATTACTTTACCTCTGTGAGTTTGATGCTCTGTTAGAAAAATGAATACAGTGGTACAAATAGACAAGTTAAAAGGTTGTAGAGTCACTTTGACAAGTAACTTATCAAAAGTATATTTCCTGATTTTTTCTACTCTTCACCATATTACATATCTCGCTTTTAAATGATATATTTGAAGTTAGTTATATGATTTGAAGAAGTTACAACTGGTGATACATATTAAAATGTATCATAAAACAAAATAGGAGCAAAATGAAAAATTTAATGCTATCTATTTTTATACCTTTTAAAGGCTAATTTTGTTTGCAAATAGGAAAAATGGAGATTTGTGCTTGCTGTCAAGAACTGTAAAGCAGCTGAGATTTTTATCCTTGCAAGCTAACAAGGCAGCCTGTCACTATTTCATGGATGCTTGCAGAAAACACAAGACTCTCAGGTAAGAGACAAAGAATTTTATACAAATAGCAATAGGTGTAACCAGAGTGTCTGAATTTTGTTACTCTAGTTAACCGAGCCTCAGTAACTACGGGGTGACATGAAGAGGACCAGGTGACACCAGAACATGGCAGTGACTTGCATTGCACGAGAGAGACCCTGTGCTTCAGAAACTAATCTTATATAATGGGCAGTAACATGCCTTCCCTCGGCTCTGAAGAATATATGTTCCAAGGTTGTTTGCTACACAAAATTTCTTGAAAACATTGCCTGGAACAAGGGTAACCAGTACCTCACAAGATATACAAACATGCAAGTGACCCATGGAGAAATGTCCTCTAACCATTATATAGTCTATTTAATAAAGTCATTTACACAGTTGATTTCCTTAGACCTAAACTTTTGGTGAAGTAACATAAATGGATTTACTTGGGGAAAGACAGCACCCTTATAAAAATGTATTGTCTCCCTTAATCTATTTTCTAAACATCTATCTGGTATGTATTTTATTGGGAGAAAACAGTAAGGCATAAATTAAAATCCACATAAACAAATTGCTTTAAGGTATTATATGTTTAAGTGACAATTTACTCACAAAACATGTTCACTAGTATTATTGTAAAGCTTATTCCAGATGAGTTTCTTCAGGAGAAAGGTAAAGCTTAAGCAAAATGAAAAAAGATCATTTGTTTATCTGTTTTGTATATCGAAATAAAATACTCTCTGAAAACATCTATGTGCCTCTAAGTGGAATTAATCAAAGATACAAATGACAGACGGGTGAATATAATGAAAGTTGTAGGGTTAGGAAAGATGTGCACACACTTACCGTTAGTATGTGACAGGAAGATATTCTTAGTTGTTATGACCACAAGGTCCTGAGATTTTAGTATCACAATAATAAATATTCATTCCCTTCTCTAATGAAACACATTTTGTAGTCTCATATACTATGAATAAGGAATCTGTGAGATGTGATAATACACAAATCATTACCAGTGTTCTCACGGGAGTAACATTTGGTTACAGGAAGATTTTTTTAAAGTATTAAATATAAAATTATATATAAAGATTTAATATTTAACTTTCTGAACACTGTGATAATTTCCTTACAAAAATCTGAAAAGTGGTCATCATTACCTTAGAAGTCAAGAGAAAATGCCTCTACTTGCATTTTTTAAATCACTACTGCTTTAACACAAGAATTTTCTTGTCAAGGAGGATGGGGAGTGCTTTTAGATTAAATAGTTTTTAAATCAACTCAAATCACAGATACACACAAAACTGCTAAAAATATTCTGGTTATTATATCACTTATCAGAATGTGTTGAAGTTATGTTTCAAAACCAAATATAGTCATATTAAAACTGCTTATAAAATAGTCCAAAACATATCATCTCTGCCTCTAAAAATTCATGAGTGTAAAAATAAAAACACTGAATATGCCATGTTAAGTTGAAGATACCTTATGATTAATTTCTATTTCTTGCTACAGGTTTATAAACATGCCAATAATTCATGTATTACATTAAAATTTTTATCAGCTGACCATGGTGACAAGAATACAAAAGTTCACATTTTTAAAATATCAATTTAAATTTCTCCTTAACACTGACATAAAAACAAGCAGTGACTAGAGTTGCATCGATCCTTCCCAACTGTCTCAAAAAATATGTGCACTGTTACAATAAAAACAGTTCACCAGCTGTTTATGTAAAAATTATTTGACGAAAAACAAGCATGGCCATATGGCACTCTAACTCTGCTGTGGGAGCATGAAGAATAATTTTGTAGACTGTAGTACATAATGGTCATGCTAAGTAGGGTGTCAACTATTGCAGGAATATTACATTAATAGTTAATCTGTCCTTTTATCCTCTAAGTACTTACAGTTCCTAACAGCTTGTTGTTTGGAAACAACAATTCAATGATTAAGAATTAAAATTTTGGAAATGACAAAATATTTGATGTGATATGGACATACACAATATCCATTCCCTAATTAAAAATATTGTTTAAATTAATACATTAATTGAATGAGAAATGTGATAGGGGTGCTGGTTCTTGTTTCCAACTAGAGATTCCAAAAATATGAACATGTTCAAAATGCTACACCATAATTTAGAAGAAAAAAAATACTTGGAAGAGGTACTTCAGGTAAGAACCAAATCAATATACACATTTGTATTTTCAGAGTATAAGAATTGTACCTTTACTCATCTTTGTATTATTTGCTATATCTATTGCTCTGTCTTGCACATAGGAAGCATGTAATAATATTTACTGAATAGAACACTCTTAGAAAAATGTGAATTTTAAATGCCATCAGCAGACCCTTAAAGTTCTTAAGTTTATTTAGAACTTCAGGAATACATTGGTGAATAACCCTTATCCATTACATAGAATGCATAGTTGAATGATGTTTATTAGCTTATGATATTCCAATATTTTGCACTCACATTAACTTTCCTTTTTGAGTTGTTGACATATTGGGGGCTAAAGTCAACTGAAAGACAAAACTGAATGACCTAGCTCTCATTCAGCAAAGCAGAGTACTTAATTTAAGGTCCTGGAAAAGAAGGTAGAAACCAAAACAGAGAAGAAAAAAACCATATTAGAAACCAGTCATTCACATTTGTATGTTTTGGTGGATACTCTGACAAAAAGATGTTCATTGACATGTGGCTCTGTCATTAATAACTTTAAAATGTCAACTGAGTGTCGTGGCGACATTAATAACTGAGAAAGAAACCACAGCAGATATAGTTCTATAAGAAAAATGTGGCAGACATATCATCTATTTCTAAAACGTTTATCCTCTGTGGTTTTCATGGTTCATTTGATACAGGAGTGCCTAGTTTAAACTCGTGATCTATGTGGTTTCCCATCCATATCACTTCCAAGACAAAGTTGTTAATCTTTTATTTCAGAGACTTAGAACTCCACATTAAAGGATTTCAGAGTCGTAATGATATATTTGTTTATGAATGGTAAACACAATTGGTGTGTAGATGAGTATGTCTCAAGGGACATTGGAAGAAGGCTTCAAACTCTAGGATGGATACAGAGCTAGTTCAGGGAACTTAACAATCAAAAGTAATAAAGGTGTATTATGAAAGTAACTTGAAAGATATTTGAGGAAACAAAAGCTTTAAATTTGTATAAACATAAATTAGTAAGAGCTCACAGCTCAATATTTGGATGATGGGACAAGTAAATACTAAAACCACAGAAGTGTCAATACTTTGGTCAATGACAGTTGCAATGGAGCAAAGCACATAAGATTGGAAGAGGCTCTAAGAGATAACATTATTATCCCTCTATGATATTAATGTTTAAGAAATTTAAACAGTTTTTAGTTGAATTTGTTTCACATGTTGCATAAAATCTAACAAAAGGACAGTTTTTCCAGGAAGTCACACTATTTTATTGATTTTTATTGTGGCATGTGATTGACATAATTGATTTTTATCACTTTAAAAACATATATTGTTTTTAGAACAAAGAAGTCTTCTGCTCATTTGTTGAGTATGAGTAGTAACATTTTTTTAGTAAAATGTTAGAAACATGTGTATTTAGGATTTCAAGGGTACACACAATTTTTGAGAAAGCAACGCTATGAATATTGAGAGCTATGTTCACCCAGAATGGATATGGGTAGTGTGAAGTAATTAATGGGTGATGATAATCGATGAACTTAAGTGCTACTTTGTAAAAAAAGAAGTGGTATTAGGAAATAAGAATACATTTGAGGGGGAGTTGAGGTGTTTTGATTTTTGGATATAATATATAACTTATTTTTAAAAATAGTTATTATATACTAGTCAGATATTAAATCTAGGCATGCTTATTTTAAAAGGAATTGTCCAAAGAAGAAATAAAAACCACCTATAATCTCCTATCAAGAGATAGCTTATACAAATATATTTTTTAAAGTTTGTTCACAGTATTTTAAGTTTTCTGTAATATTTGTTTCAGACACTTTCCCCATTTATATTTTTACTTTGTTCATTTATTTTACATAAGAATTTTAACTTTTTGTAGATAAATCTATCATATTTATTATTTATATATGATTTCTGAGTTTGGCATATTAAAAAGGCTGTTCTCTCTCCCAAATAATCTTTAATATTCTTCCCATTTTTAATTTAATTTTATTTTTCATGAGCAGTGCTTGATTTTTATTGGCATTAAAATACCAGTTTTCATATACAAAACATGCTGATTCTTGTTTTTGAGTGTTCAATGCACTCCTTAAAAATTAAATGAAATTTAAAGCACAGATTAAGTGAATCGTTTCTCCTGGAAGGGATTGAGTGACTATTTGACAACGTTAATCTCAAGTGCACATCACACAGGCACCGACAGTTAGATTCCTGGGTTTGCTCATCACAACACGTGACTGGGCAGATGCTTACGTACTGCCGGCGCAGGTCAGCATTTGGTTACAGGAGTAGGTCATTACCAAAACCCAGGGGTGCAGGACCTTCAGAAAATTCATTTGCACATTAGAATCCCAACTACATCTGGCTACAAATAAACCTTGCTCCTGGGCCATCGCAGCTAAACTGACACTAAGAGTTACAGAACTCTGTGCATCCAATGACCATCTGCCGGACAACCGCAGGTGAAAGTGGTGACCACTCAGGGCCCAGCCCCATGGGACACAGCTGTTCCTCCTTTGCCTGCAGTAGCCATGGGCATCCCAGAAGAGCAGAGCAGAAGGCACAGGATGCCACGCTCCTCGCTATCCTGAACCCAAAAACCGATAGGGCTGGGAGAGGACTGGGACCCCGCCCAGAGCCAAGCTGCAGCACTGGACACGGCACTCCTTATCCCTCCATGGGAGACAAGGGTACTGGGCTCTGTCCTCGGTGCTCATGGGCACTGGACATGGGCATTTAGGATGCACAGGCTGCCTGTTACCTTTGGGTGGTGACTAAAACTGAGGACCAGGGGCTCCAGTGTGCAAAGAGGTTTATTGAATTGTTAGAACCATGTAGTCATCGAACAGGACTGGACGTGAGACAATATGGGCTCCACCAGGGGACTGGGGTGACTGTGTGAGCTCCCTCCTGGGATGTCCACATGCACTGGGAGTAGTCATTGTGCTTGTTGGCATTTGTGCTTTGATGTTTTTTCTGTTGAAGTCTTGGCCACAATGTTCAGAGGACCTGCTCTGACCTCTTGGCCCAGGGTCCCTTATAATGAGTGACATCCAAGAGCATCTGGACGAAGGCCTTGGGAGCTCGGGGTGTCATTTCTGCCCCCTCAGGCACAGCCAGCTGTATCCACAACAATCACCCCAAAGTACCAGTCTCTAAGCCACCTAAGCCTGGTTGTACTGGACAGAACTAAGGAAGCACTGTGGAGGCCACAGAAACTGCAGTCTCAGACGCCCTGCAAAATCAAACAGCTGTATGCCCCAAAAATAGTTTTTACAGCACTTTAAATAATTTACAAAAACTACAAAACTCATATTTACCAGGACACATGTGTTAAATAGGGGCATCACTCCCCATTAGCGTACATATGTACAGGGCAGTCACAGTGGCTCCAGCCCCCTTTTGCCCACAGTGCCACCTACACACGCACAGGTTCATGCACACACATGCACTGTCCATAGACACGCTGGTGCCTGGACGCATGTTCACAGTTTCAGGACTTTGACCCGGGCCGGGGGCTGCCATCCTCCATGGAGGTGTTGCTCAGCTCGCTGGCGTCACTGCCCCAGGCCTCCTGGTCCTCGTCATCTCTATCCACCCTCCTTCTATACCTCAGGTCCAAAATGTCCTTGTCTTAACCCGAGTTCCTGCTGTCATGGAAGCTGAGCACTTTTGGAGCCTTTCTCCTGGTCCAGTGCCCGCCCTCCTACTTGACAAGCAAGTGTGAACTTCCGAATACAGGCCTGTGACTGGCCTGGGCCTCTCTGAAGGCCTAGGATGAGTCCTGCAGAGGCAGGCTCAGGCCAGGGTTGGAGAGGCTGGCTGGCTTGGTCCTCCAGGAGGCGCTGTCCTAAAGCAGAATAACTGCGTGGAGAGCAGCTGGGAGAAGCCAGAAAAGGGCAGGCCCTTCTTGGGATCTGTGGTGAGGCTCGGTGCGTCCCAGGCCTGACCCTCCGGCCCCTTCTCCCTCTTGCTCCCCAGGCCCCTTTTCCACACTGCATCCCTGCCTTCTGAGTTCAGTGCCCACATACTCTGCAGCCTACTCTGATGGGAGAAGTCACGCCCAATGGAGGGTGAGGTCGGCCCAGGGCTCTCCCTCCCTGTCTACTCCAGGGCTCCGAGTCAGTATGCTCTATCTCCGAAAGGTCCCACTGGAGCTTCCTGCCCCGGTACCCTCTTCCATACAACTGGCCAGCTAACTGAAAGCACTATCTCTGGTGGCATGCCTGGTCCCTCCTGAGCTCTGGTCTTTGTGAGGATAAGGGTTTCTCCTACCTGTGGGTGACCCTCTGGCAGACAGTCTCACTGGTGCTCCTGGGTGGTGCCTGCTGGCCTCTGGACAGAGCAGCAGAGACATAGGCCTGCTCTGCATGGGGGCCACCCCTCAGTCCTGTGGATGGCTGAGGGGTCCCCCTGCCCCTCTGGCTCCGTGTGCACACATGGGGCTGAAGGGCCAGGTCTGGGGCTGCCACCTTCCAGCATGGCGGTTCTGGTCTGGGCATGCTCCCCAGCCCAAGTATGGTGGGACCCCCTTCTTGAATTTCTAAATCACTCACAGAATCCTTGGCCTTTTTGGCCAAAAAAAAAAAAAAATACCTGATCTCCAGCTCAATGCTGTCATCACTGTCCATGGAACTGTTGTAATCAGACCAAGAGCTGGGGCTGGCGGTTGAGCCATGAAGCTAGCTGGCCTCTGCTCGCTGGAGCACACATGCTCTTTGCAGGCTCTCCACCATGGCTGGCGGGCCAGGGGCGTGTCTGTGGGCCCAGTATTGCCCAGCTTCGCTCTCTCTGCCTGGCTACAGAAGACACTGGAAGGTTTCCTCAGAGGGTCCTTCCTACTGTCTCTTTCGGACTTTGAGAGGCAGCTTTTCAACAAGTGTAGGCTTCTGTCCTTCCACCCTCTCTGGAAACCACCCTACTGACCCAGGGCCTGCATCTCAGTGGTGCTGAACTGACTTTGTCTGTCCCAGAGGCCAGCAGGCACCACCCAGAAGCACCAGTGATACTATCTGCCAGAGGGTCATCCACAGGTAGGAGAAACCTTTATCTTCACATAGCTCTGAGGTCCCTACAATGCTTCTTGAGCCTCTGTTTGAATCGTAACAAGTCCTTCACGGCAGTGTCCAGTCCTCTTCACTGTCTGGTGAGCTGCTCTTATCCTCAGAACTCTCCTTCTGGTCCATACTCCTCACCTCCCGCCTTTCTGTGGCCTGGTGGTCCTACAGGGGAGAGGCTGGCCCCTGGTTTTGCCCTCCCTTACAGGGGCCCACCTGGCTTTTCCCTAGTTGAGGTCAGTGTCTGGGGCACTCTCCTTTGCCATCTTTCTCATTTTTCTTGGGTGTGGATGACCACATGGTGTTGTTCCCTCCCCTGCGCTTCCTTTTGTGGCTCAGTGACAGGTCCAGTGTTTTGGAGACAGGGGTCTTGGGGCCACCAGCCTGCTCTGTGTGGGCTCTGTGTGGACTGCGGCTTGGTGTCCATTCCAGCCAGCAAACTCCCTGGCTATGCCTTCAGCACCAAAAATGTCCGGATCTCTCGCTCTATTCTGTAGTCACTGTCCACGGAGCTGCTATCCTCGTATGAGCCTCAAGGCACATTTGGGAGACAAGGGAGTAAGTTGGTGGACAGGGTTCTGTCACTGCTCTCCCTGGGGGCTGGCAGGATCGTTTGGGAAATGTCCAGGATCTATTTGGCACACATCAGTTCCATAGATGTGTCTGCTCAGCACGAGGACTGGTCCACAAACTCGCTCTCGGCCACCGTGTTTCCTGGGGGTGCAGTGGCTTTGGTTTCCTTTGGTGGCTTGGAGGTATGGTCCGGGTCAATGCTACCTGGGCCAAGGTCCACAGCCTTCAAGGCTACTGGCTTCTTCTTGCCTGGTGTTTTCCTGTGGGTTTCAGGCAAGGCACTTTTCAGTGGCATGGCTCCTGCAGTGAGCAGGAGGGGTCAGGTTGCTACTCCCCTGGAGGGATTTCTGTGGTGGATCCCCATTGGCCTCCTTTCTTTTTTCCTGCTGGATGTCCTCCTTGATTCTGTCATAGCTGCTGGAGTCAGATGCTTCTCACAGCAGGGCTGCGCTCTTGGTTCCCTGCCCCCTCCTCCCTGGGCCCAGGTTCCTCTTGATGTCCTCTCCCTCTCTGGGCTTCTGCAGTTTGGCAGGCATTGGCTGGCTGAGGGGCTGCTGGCTTTGGGCCACTCAAGCTCTCTAGCTCTGTGGTGACTTTAGGCCTGAGGCTTCTAGGCTGCGCGGTCACCTTTGCCAGCCTGGGAGGTTTCTGAAAGACAAACTCCCCATAGGTTCCCACCAGATCCTGCCGCTAAGCCTTGATGACTGGGTCTTTGCAGGATCTGAGTGCCAATTTGGCCAAACTGTTGCTGGGGTTTGGTTTTTTTTATCTGCAGGCACATTCTGTTTTGGGGTCTCATGTTATCTTATCTCATTCAGAAACTGCTCTATTTCTGCCCAGATGCTCTGCTCAAAGGAGTCCTCGCTACTGACCACAGAGGCAGAGCTCAGGGCCTCTCGGGCTCCCACACTGCTGCCAGGGACACTTCCTGAGCTAGGTGCCAGTTTGGGGGGATACAAAGCAATCAGGAGATGCTCTGAGAAAGCTCTGGTTTGCACTGATTGTCCCCATTGGTGACTGTGGGTTGGGTGGCCCTGCTCTTGGCCTTTAGTTACTCCTGGATGGCTTCCTCAATGTCATCGCCTGTGGAGTATTCACTGTCTGAATCTAGCACTGAGGGGCCGAAATCTGCAGCTTCTTCCTGCCCCTTGGGGTCAAAATCAGCCGCAAGACTATAGGTAGCCAAGGTGGGACTGGTGGCTGGCTGGACATTGTGGCCCCTCTGGCCTCTGTGCAGGGCATACTCCTGGTTCCTGCGCCGTGTGACCCTGTCACTCTGAAGCGTGCTGATGATCTTCTGCACCCTGTCACTTGAGGACGAACGCCCTGGGCCCTCCATGTTGGAGAAGCGCCCTGGAAACCTACCCCAGCAGCCTGAAAGCTTCCCATGTGGACTGGAGAGCAAGCACAGGAGGGGCGTTCATGATGAACATTCTAGCGACAGGAAGGCACGCTGAGCCCAGGGTTTGTCTGCCCGCTCGCTTCATGTCCTCGAAAAGCTGCTCACGTGCTAACAAGATAAAGGCCACACATGCTTCTCTGCAGTTTAAAGAAGAGGAGGTTTCAGATCCCAGGTGGGTAAGAGGAACGTCGTGGGTTGGTTCATTCGTGGCAGGAGCAGTGAGCCCTTGAAACTCTCTTCAAGTTCAGGTTCAGAGTTTTGTTGGAGCGGCCAAATGGCAGGTTGCAGCCATGAGGTCTTCATCGCCCCACCTGCATTCAGCGGCATCCTTTGCCCACTTTTAGAACAGACTTTGTACTCCACCTGGGTGCCTGGCCACTAGCTGGGCACTGGCCTATCTCCCCCTTGTCCCAGGGCAGGAGGGGCACTCAGGGGAGCACAGAGGCTGCGGGGTCCGGGAGTCATGCTCCTCCCCACCACTGCTTCCCATCCCTCTTCTTCCCATTTTTTAAACTTTAAATTTATAATATGTTTATCAGGCAGAATCATAAACAGCTGGTCTGCAGTTTGGATTCTGCTTGAATTTTTTATTCATACGGTGAAGTTTTCGCTGTTCTTATTGTTTTAGTTTGTTAGTGTGTGTGTTTATAGACATACTTACATAATGTACATAAAAGCAAAAAAATGAACTAATCATAGAAATAGGTCGGTGTATTTTCACAAACTGAGCACATTCATGTTACCATCACCCAGATCAGGAAAAAGAACCACAGCAGAGACAATACCGTGAAAAAAATGTTGCAGACATGCTATCTGTTTCTAAAGCTCCCAACATACCTCCTTCTAATTACTACTCCTTTCAAAACATTACTGTTATTCTAACTTTTAAATTTTCTGTAAGATAAATTTCTCAGTTTTTGAATTTTATATAAATTAAAGCAATGAAAGTGATGGTTTTTCATATGATTATTGACTGTTTGGATAACCTCTTTTGTAAAGGGCTTTATTCAGTCTTTTATTTTTCTATTGGGTTGTCTTCCTTTTTCCCATTGTTTTATAGAAGTTCTCTATGTATTTTGGACAAAAGATCTTTGTTGATGTTTATGCTGAACTTTCCCCATTTCTTGGCTTGCTTTTCCAATCTCTTAATAGTGTATCTTGATACCAAATGTATATCAATCTTAATGCATTCTATTTTATCAGCTTTTCTAATTTTTTATTATTATTGTGTCTTATTTAAGAAATTGTTGCCTATTCCATGGTTATGAAGATGTTCTACCACATTTTCTTCTAAACACTATATATTGTTTTAGATTTCACAGCTAGATATGCAGTTCATCTAAAACTGATTTTTTTATGTAACTCAGAAACCAAGTTTTAATTTTTTCTCTTTTGCATATCCAGTTGACTCAGGAACTTTTACAAGTAGACACTTCTTTCCCTACTGCATTCGGTTATCATAAATCAAGTGACTGTGTATACACATGCCTATTTTAGAACTCTCTATCAAGGGTGTCCAACTTTTTGGTGTCTGAGCCACACTGGAAGAAGGAGAGTTGTCTTGGGCCACACATTAAATATACAAACACTAACAAAAACTAATGAGCAAAAAAAACTTTTAAGTAAATTTACAATTTTATGTTGGCTGGCACTTATAGCCATCCTGGGCCGCATTAGGCCCATGGACCGCGAGTACCTGTTTCCATTGGCCTATTTTGCTACTTTATTTTTTTCTTTTTTGCAAATACAACATTGTCTTACTTAGTGTGGTTTTGTAATTATTTTTGAAATCTGGTAGTGTAAGTAAACGAGTTTTGCTCTTCAAGATTATCTTGGCTATACTTGGCCCTTCATGTTTCTATACACATTTAGAGTCAGCATGTCAATTTCCATTTTTAATAAATAAACTGCAGAAATTTTGATTGGGAGTACATTGAATACAATATTCAGTTGGAAGAGAGTTGCTACCTTTAAAGCATGCAATTCTCCAATCAGCGAATAATTATTTAATTCTTTAATTTATCTCAGCTATATTTTTAAAGACTTTTTGTACATATTTGTTAAATTTATTTCTGGGTATTTTATGTTTTTTAGGTGACTTTGTAAATGTTTTTATTAATCTCATTTCCATTTGATTATTTAAATAATAATATAGGGGTAAAATAATTTGTTTATGTTCAACTTGTAGTCCACAATCTTAATAATTTTACTTATTAATTCTAAATATTTTGTCTGCAGATTCTTTTTATTTTTTTGTCAGCTTATTAAACTAAAGGTGACTATTTCTTTTTCTTTTATTTTGGTTATTAATGGCAGTTAATAACCATTTAATTCTTTCTTTGAATTCTTATGTCTTTATGTATATATGTGTGTATTCTTGCACCATTACACTGGTTGGGATGACCTTTAAAATGTTACAGAGAAGTGATGACAATGTTATTAATATGCATATTTGTCTTGTTTCTGATCTCAATGAGAAAACTCAATATTTCACTATTAACTATATATCCACTCTAAGAATTTAAATCCTCTTTATTCAATTCAAGGAATTCCCCTCCTTTTCTAAATTAATTTTTTTTATCAATAATGACTATTAACTTTTCTCAAGTATATTCCCCCCCCCCATATATATGAGATTAATATATATATATGTATATGATTTTTTACTTCTGGTCTTCTTCATTTTTTGAATTAAAACATTGATATATTTAATGTTAAAGAAATTTGCATCCCTGGAATATACTCCACCTGGCCATGATTTATTACTACCTTTTTAGCTAGATTGATCTTTGTTTTTGTTGGCACTATTACAGATGTCCCCCATTTTCCTCCCTTTGTCCCCCTCCACCCGACCCCTGTGTCCCCAGGCCTTCATCACATTGTTGTTTGTGTCCATGGGCTGTGCATATATGCAAATATGTTCTTTGGCTAATCAGTCTTTTAATTTATCTTTTTATTTATCACTTGATTTAATTTATGATATTTTAAGATTGTTACATCTGTGCTTATGAAATAAATTAGTTGTAATATTATTTTTCATAATCTCCTTGTCAAGTTTTGGTGTTACAGTTATGCTGCCTTTATAGAGTGAGTTGAGATGTGTTCCCTCTTTATCTATTCTTTAAAAATGTTTTTGTGTAGCTGTTTTTATTTCTTTCTTAATGAAACCATTTGGTTCTGGAATTTGCTTTGAGGGAAATTAAATTATGGTTCTGTTTAATTTCATTCTTACTCATATTTTCTTTCTTTTTGTGTCAATTTTAGTAAGAATGAACTTTTCTAGGAATCCATGTTTAGTTAACTCTTTCAAGGTTTTTGTAACATTTTTTAATTTTTAATATTTTTCAATTATACTTTACATTTAATATTGTTACATTAGTTTCAAGTATACAATATAGTGGTTAGACAATCGTATACTTCACAAAGTGGCCCCCCAATACTTCCAGTACTCACTTAGCACCATACATAGTTATTGCAATATTATCGACTGTATCCTCTATGCTGTATATTACATTCCCGTGACTATCTGTACCTACCAATTTGTACTTCTCGATACCTTCACCTTTTTCACCTAGTCCCTCAGCGCCCCCTCCTTTCTGGCAACCATCAGTCTGTTCTCTGTATCTGTGAGTCTGTTTCTGGTTTTGTTTTCTTTTTATTGTTCTCGAGGCTCCAAATATAAGTGAAATCATATGGTACTTGTCTTTCTCTGACTGACTTATTTCACTTAGCATAATATCCTCCAGGTCTATCCATCCTGTTTCAAAAGGTAAAATTTCATTTTTCCTATGGTCCAGTAGTATTCCATGGTATACAACATGTATATAAGGATGACCTTTTTGAAAATCAATTTACAATGAATATTTAACAAGGGCATTTCTCATAAGTCCTATGAAATACAAAGACATGCATTCAAAGACAGGCATAAAATGTCCATTATATTATTATACTATTTATAATAGCAAAACAATGGAATTGCTTCTCTAAGAAATGATAACATTTAAATAAATTTTAAAAACTATTTTCTTAAGAAAACAAAACCTGAAGCAAGGACTAAGTTGTTTAACTTTTACTGAGGGGGTGTCAGCCCTGTACAGTGGGAGTGAGGAATAAAAGGAAATGAGTTAAGATCCAAGCAAAGTCAAACAATGCATTGCTGCATTTGCTATTGTTTCAAATAAACCATAAAAAGATAGTGCAGATCACTTTGGAGGCATGGTCACTTAGCATATGAGAACTCTCTGGAAGGGTAGTTAGTCCCAGGAACAGTCCACAGAAGAAGAAATGAGAGGAACTTATCTGCCCAGCTCTCTACTGTTTCTTTTTTCCTATTGGCCAGAATCAACCTCTGGAAGCTGGATTCCACTCTTTACAATGTACTGTTTCATCCAAGTTCAAAAAGGGGAGGCATGACCTGGAATGGTTCAGCTACAAGCTAAGAAAGTAAAAGGAGATGGTCAAGGAAACCTGAAAAGTCACACAGGTTGGAGTCCCAATAAAATCTATATAAATACTTATCATGGAACCCTTACAATCAAGTTTTCTAAAAATAAAAAATGTCACAGAAATGGAATTATGTTAAATTTTGGAAAAGCAGGAAAAATGGCTATATGTATGTTAGGAACCCAAGATCACAAGCTTGATATATAAATGTATAGAGAGACTGTTTATAGATATAATGTAGTAATAAAGTTACTGCCATTATGTTGCTTTCTGTGTAAGGTGATTTTTAGTTTAGTGTTATTCTTTCCAAATAATCTCTGCAATGTTTAAAAATTTTACCATGACTTTGTAACTTTGTATTAATTTTAGAATTAGAGTTAACAAAAATTTTATATATATATATAGATAGATAGTTATAGACAATGATATATATATATATATAGACAATGGGATCTGATTTCACTAAATTTTAATAAACCATCTTTCAATATGCATATTAAATTTCAGGAAACTTCAGACACCAAAATAAAGACTCCATGGGTAGACATAAAATATAAAGTTTAAAAAAACTAGTTCATGTAACAGATGTTCCCTTTCGATCATGTCAGATGAAAACAACATTATACCTCTTCTAGGAAATACTTTTGAGTAAAGCATTTGTGTTGGTTTGTCATGTTAATGGGCAAAAATAAGAAATTATTTCACATTTATGATCCCAAGAACCTTTAAAAACACAAAATAAAATAATTTCTCAGTTGTAGTTATGCCATCCTTAAAGTAATCTCTAGCACTTTTAATTTAAATTATGGAAAAATACTGGAGAAATTTCAAAGGCATTGAACAAAGATGAACTGTGACATAATTTATGTCCAGATGATGAATGGAAAAAGAGGCCAAACATTTTAACGTTTTTTATAGTTTAACTAAATCTGTATTCTTCCATCTTTATTTTGATCCGATTTCCACACAACTAAGCTGTAAAAATAAAACAAAACAAATGCTAGCCTTTTGTTTAGATGGTTTTGGAATTAGATGGTGAGAATAATTTTCAAAACTCAGGAAAATCTTCTAAAGGCTGGTTACAGAAGTGTATTTTGTTGTGTTTTCTTTTCTGATTGATTTTATCTCTTAAAATTTCACTAACGCACCATGAGCCCTAGGTAATGGTTCTGAAACAAGAGAAAAAGGAATGGGTAACAAAAAGAGGGATCACAATAATAACAGCAGATATTTAAAGAATGCTATAATTACCAGCTATAGTTTTCAGTGCTTCACTCATTAGTAGTTCATTTATCATTGAGAAAACTCTACCAAGTGGATATTATTATTGTCATTTCAGTTTTATAGAGACAGAGAGATCAAATCCAGGATTTGAACTAAAGAAGGCTTGTTCCAAAGGCTGTTGTAATAACCATTATAATACGTACTAACTTTCATGGTCATTTAGGTAGTTGCTGCAAAATCAAAATTTTACATTACATAGGAGATATTCTGCCATGAAAAATCTCTTTGACTACTCTCTGGTGCAAATACCTAATGATACCTAACTATTTATTGTATAGAGCTGAGAGCTTACATCTGCTTCATGGTCCTTCTTTCTATGAAGTACTGTTCAAACCAGGAAAAAGAAGTAATTATGTTGATTTGCCTTGTTGCTCTGTTTTATTCCTTAGTACACTTCTCACAGGTAATGCTACTAAATATTATAACCTTTTAGTCTTTTGATTTCACTATTCCAAGATTTAACGTCAGCACATATGACATGGGTATAAGCAAATGTAATAATAACATATTTACATTTTTAACAGATTTTGAATTTTCAATTTATTATTCACTTCAGAGAAAGAAACTTTATAATTTATTATTTGTTTTTCTTAAAGTCATACATTTTAATACCAATAAGTAAGATGTAGACCAACTGAGAAAGTATGTAACTTTCATTTATGCAGACATAAAATTGTATGTTTATAATGATATATTAAGTTACAAATTTATGGAGTTGCTACAAAATCCTACTGTCACTAACCAAATAGTAGATGTTTTGAATTGGAAAAAATTTTAAATTGAAAATTTCAGAGAGCTCTCATATTAGTATAATAACTAGCCATTAAGACACCCTTAACAAGATGGAAGGACAGAAATTAGAACAAAAATCAAAGTCCGCTCAGACCCTTTCTTTATTTTCAGATATTGTAAAAAATTGGGACATTAGAAGTACAATTTCCCTGCACTTAAAACAAATAGATACACAGAAATATAGCTTGTCTTAAGACATTTTGAGTTTGCTATTTAGCTTTTTGGGTTTTATAGATGCTAACTGGGTTGATTAACAAGAGAAAAAAAGGGGTAGAAGGGAAAGTTAGAGATTTCCCAACAAAGTAGAAAGTATTTGAAGGGTTATTGAGAGAAAATATTTTTGATAATTGGTATATTTGAATAGGTGTTAAAGAATTTAATAACTCATTAGAAATTTAGCAAAATTGGAAGCTGATTTTTCAGTCTGATAGGAATGTTTTGAAAGTCTCAACAGGTCTTCTTGTTGGGTAGTGAGAAATGTAAACACAGCCCACTACAGTGTGAGGTTGAGGTCACCAAAAGGGAAAAAACTGGCACTTTTAAAAACACAACTGGCTAAAGTCACCCATGTTTCCCACACCCTCTCTTGCTCCAACCTCTTTAAAAATTGTCAAAGGCAAATGAAAAATTCTGTGCCTTGTCTACAGTGACTAGTAATTCTGTTTATGTGTATGACCTCTTTATGAGATCTGTGTTTATGTGTGCTTATATATGTGTAAGTATGATGTTTTCTGCTTCTGAATGATATTACTAGGTTGTAATATTTTATAGGTTTGAAGGAATTAAGTGGGTAAATAAATTAAGAAATATAACAGATTCTAACTCGAGTTTATTCCAGAATCAAATGCTCTAGAATAATATTTGATATTAAGGCTAGCTTAGGTTTGTTTTAATTAAATAGACATATGTTTTAGAGTTATTAATATTAAATATGGTATTTTGTTTTACCTGGCTTTATAAAATAAGTTGATATTATGTCAGTTACAAAATCTGTCAAAAAAAATAGCTTGGGTCATAATTGAAATGAAAGTTCATAAATAATGTGAAAGTTCAAAGACTTGTTAAGAACAAAGAAATAGTTATTATTCATATAAAAGTATTTGGTAAAACTTTTCAGTACTAAATATGTCCCATGAGATACACACACACGCGCGCACTCACGCATGTGTGCCCACACCTGTTCAGAAAGTGTCCAGCCTTGTACTATGAAAACTGGAGGCATTTATTGAAGAAGATACAAGAAACATTGTACAAAGGACAATGATACCTCAGTCCCCTTCAAAGTAGACACCTTGGGACCTCACACAGGTCTTCCAATTGCCATCAGCTGCCCCATCGTATTTTCCTGAATCTCATCGGTGGTCTGAAATCTCTTCCCTTTCAAAGGTGATTTTAGTTTTGGGAAAATCCAGAAGTTGCAGGGTGCCATATCTGGGCCGTAGTAGGGCTAAGTCACGTGGGTGATTTGATGTTTTGTCAAAAACTCTGCATGAGACTTGCGTGAGAGGGTGTGTTGTGGTGGCGAAGGCGTCAGTCACCAGTTGCCCGTAGCTGTGGGCAATTAATATTATTTGCTGTGGCCTTCTGAATTATCCAAATAGTTTCCACGGAGGAATGCTCAAGATTCATACAAAATTTGATGCAGACTCGTTGTTCTACTTGCTCAGTCATTTTGAATGTGATGGCCACACGGTACACATACTCACTTAATAGGGCCTACCAACCCCCCTGACTAGTACAGTGAAGTCATCATTGTCCACACATGTGCATTCCAGTCCTCTCTCCTTGGTTCCCAGGTTACATCGATGTTGTGCAAACTGTTCTTATTATATTAACAATGGCTGGACTTTTCATAAATACATATCATAAATGAATTTTAAATTTTATTTGAAAAGCTAGCTCTATGAAAATTTAATCAACTTTAGGTAGATCATTTTAATAGACTTGGGCTCATTTCAGTGAACAAGTCAAATGCTGCTTCTCTTACTTCCCACAGCACACCCATATTAAGAGTGGGGTCAGCAGATTCCTTCACAGATTTGTAGGGACAACTCAAGTGTGCTTGGGGACCCATGGAAAGGGAAGTGGGTCCCTGAGATGCTTTTAGTGGGTCTCAAAGGTCAAAATTATGTCCATGATAATCTTAAAATGT